>OY804592.1:74444376-74619376 GCA_963680895.1 Fragum sueziense
GTTGACCGTGGAATTTGACCTACTATTAAAAATAAGCTGTCAAAAACATTGAATTATTTGGTACAGGTTAAGCTTTTAAGCATAAGAGTATAGTCCGCCAACTTAAACCTGTGAGATCTGCGAAATTAAGCTGCCCCGGATTTATATTGGTGGCCTATATGTGAAGGAAAGCCTGACGTTTGCCGCACTTACGTGTTTTGTTGTTAAAGAGAACGACGACTTCTCTCCATTTTAAATACTTGATGAGGTTTAAAACTATCTCTCCATAGTTCATTGTATGCCTGAAATAGAGCGAGGAAAACAGACGTCCATGTATAAATACGCAATCTTTGAGCGTAGTTTCAAGCAATATTTGTTTTTGACGGCCCTCTCAATGAAAATTTTGGAAAACATCTAGGCTATGTTCAGATATTCTCGGCCATACGCAAAATAACATATGTTGTGTGCAGAATTAATATTTCCCGAATTCCTGATAACTTTTTTCCTGACGTGAAACATGTGGTGTCCTAGTAAATCACATAATGTGCAAACACAGGCGTGTGACATTCATTCATATGTAAACAAAGATATACTTTTACAGGTCACGTATAGGTCCTGACAAATGACTTGGCAGAGCATCTCTATCTAAAAGCTAGAGATGCTCTGCCAGGTCATTTATCGAGGCATATAATATATTTGACGTCCCAACAAACAGTGGATTATTAGACCGTTTTAAAATGGTTTGAAGCGATTCACGCTGGGATTACGTTCGCGAAGTTCTCTCTGCAGGGAGAATGGCAACGATGAAACTCGCTCCTAACCAGGATGTTATGGTAAAAATACAACAGTATCAATATGCATGTCAATAGGCACACTGATTAACAATAAATTATTTAAAGGTTCCGATTTAGTTACTGCGGTTGTTAACTTAAATATTGACAATAACGGCGATTCCTTTGAGTATACATGTGATTTTTCTTTTTCTTTTTCTTTTCCTTTGTCAAAATCTAAATTATTTACCAAATCTGGGTTGGTGAAGAAGGTGCCTTTTGTATGTTTTTGTCAAAACTCGAATTGAATTTTTGTAATATTGCCCTGTCGTAAATGTAGGTCTTTGAGGTTGTCATTGATGTTACGGATTTAAAATTTTGATGGTAATTGAAGGATAGAAAATTCATTTTTGAAGAAAAAACTTAAAGGATATTACTTAGGCATTGTAAGATTCACCATCTAGCACGCAAAGACTTAAGATTATGTGCGCATTCTAAAAATGGTAATCCAATATAATTGTGACCCGTCACGCTAAAAGGGACCTTACCGGATGTGTGAAAAATATCGAACCTAGTCAGTCTGCGCAGTCCGCGCAGCCAGACTAGGGCCGACACTTTTCACTTTTATGTAATTTTCTAAATTCGGAATGTTTTCCCTGTCTTACTATATGTTCATTTTACGCGTACGAGATCTGGTTGACCCGTGATGAGTCTGACAAGTTTGTCAAAATTTGGATTTTTGGAGTTCGGATAAGGTCCCTTTTAGCGTGACGGGTCACAATTATCTATTAAAAAATATGCTCGACCTTCAATTTGCAAACTATCTGGGGTGGTAAGTACACGAACAAGTCCAATTGCCAGTATGACTGTTCAATTACATAACAAACCATCCGATTGGTCGAAACGTATGTCTCCACCAATCACATTGCCTTATTTTTGTAATTCGGAATTACAAAAAGATGTTGGGTTGTTGGTGAAAACGGGCCTTTACATAACACAATTTCTTATATGTCTGCTTGTTATCATCTGCATTGTAAGGCACAATTTATGTTATGGGGTACTTACAACCTTTTGGCGCACTACACTAGTGGTTGTTGTTTTACTGTACATACCTTATACGTGTCTCATTGCCCATATAGAGGTTGCAGTACCAGTTTACAAGGCTTGTTGCGTGTACTTGACATCGGATGGGACACACGGAACTACTTTTACTCGCATTTACATCAGTTCTTATAGGGTGAATCTAGAATGATACATATGCTTTTGTACAAATCGTTATAAAAAACTTCCAATCGACACCATGGAGACTGGTCTCAACTTAAACCTGTCACAAAACACAAATTTCATGTTGAAGAAAACAGAAAGTGCATGTATACAATATTGCATGTCGTCATCTAGAAAAAGTGTACTTGCTATTTTTCCAATAGACCTATATTCTCTATGCATTCGCATTTAAATTGTTTAGCATTATCTTGTTCATTAATATTGCAACAGGGATTTTCGATTATCTTTATTTGATCTGCGTTTATGTTAAAAATACATTAACTAGAGCGAGACGTGTTCATCTTTCTGAGAAGATATATGAATCTATGATTTTTTTATTAGTATACATCATGTGCTTACCCAAAGCAACAGATAATATGGGGTGAAGACGTTCTATTTTTATTATTTCAAATATCTATGTTGTGGATACTCATTTGAATCGTCTCAACGAGACGATTCAAATGCGTACCCACAGCATTGGGTTTGAAAAACATTTAGTGAAACATTCCATTTTGAAAAAAAGGCCATCACCCCTATTTTCTGTAGTTCTGCTTACTAACCCGTTTTTCGTGTAGATAATTGCTACCCCATTCCAGTGAAGGTTTGCTTGTCTTTAATATTCGAGGAAACCGCAGTAAGCTGGAATCGAACTCTAGCAGCATGATTAAACTGACGTTTTCTGATTTGTCTAATAATTGAACTGAAAGAATAAAACCAGATGGGATAATCTCTACAATGTACTTCTTGGTGTCATTTTTTTAAATTGGGACATTGATAGGCTTATATGATTAAATCAAGTATATAATAGATTCGAATTTAATAGCTGTAAAACACAAAGACAAATAACAATTCCGTAATACGAATCGTAAATAACACCTACAAGTGTACAGTGGGCTTATAAGTCACTTTGAAAGTAGCGTTATCATACGGCATATGATGTTATCAAATGGTGAGACAGCATGCCTTCGTAGATGTTCTAGACTGTCCGTATTGTAATCTATCAAAGATGTCAATTTCATGCTTTTTGAAAAAAATGAATGCTATACCTAGCTGCTTGGCAGCATTTTTAATATTTTCCCTCAATGATTACAAAAACATTTTTCCAGTGACCAATGTTAATTATTGGTACAAATTAGGTACTTGGGTACTAGATTTACTTACTAGTTTTCATGACCTGGTACATTTCCCGTGTATTTATCATTCGCCAGTCTATAGTCACGTTGTAATACTGGAGTGTGTATGATGGTTCTTCTGTCTTGCATGTAGTGTAGTCACAAACAATACCTAGAAATATGTAATATGAAAATAGGCAAATCCTAAATACAGGCGAAAAAATGTCTTCTTAATTCCTCTACCGATGAAAAAAAAAGAAAGAAAAAAAAAACAAAAAAAACCCCAATCGGACTAGATTTACCTCGTTGATCGTTCTGAAACTTAAAAAACGGAATTACAAACTGGCAAAATACAGCTGAGATCAAGTCATGAAACACATTTGCCTCTGCGAGAATATATTACCTCATCTGCTTTGGATTTGGCCCAAATCTGCAGTAAGGTTATTTGATGTAATACATAAACCATAAATCACACAGTACCTTTACTTGGCATAATATGGAAAATGTCTGAACAGAAGAAATAGGTGATCAGTGATGATTTTGGTCAGGCCATTGGCTCTTTTTCTAAGAGATGATTAACTTATTTTTAACGTTATGGGGCAATTTGGCTCGCATATTGTTATTCTGTAGAGCAGAGGTACATCTTGTCCTTCGCATGGTTTCAGTGAAACTCATGCAATCGTTTACCACAAGAGTCCAAATTGACAAAACAGAACTGTCATTCGATGGCCAAACAGAACAGTTACAAGTACAGTTAACCCATTACCGCACAGTGACTCTTTTTGACTCCCCACAAGATAATGGCTTTGGAAAACTTTGTAGAAAATGAAGAAATTGCTTGTGACAAGCAATTTCTTCATTTACCACAATGTTTTTTACCCCAAAAGACGTACAATTTCAAAATTTCATAATATTTGTTTGAGTTTATTGGGGTTTTACGCCGTTTTCAACTACCAGGGTCATATCGCGGCGGCTGAAGCACCTAACCGTGGGTTCCTGGTATTTCTCGCACCAGTACAACCACAATATCCAAACCGAGCCTCCAGCTGCTCTCTCACATAGATGATTCACACCCATTGGTGAGAGACAAATGACTTTTGTCAAATGTCAGAATGGATACTGGCCGAGCCGGGGTTCGAACTCGAGACCCCTGGATTGACAGACTCCGACGTAACCGACTGAGCTATCCGGGCTCGGCTTCATCATATTTGAAATATCGTCTGCAACTTCTTTCAATTTGGACCAGCCCAAAATTTTGTCGTTTGGTAATGGGTCAAGCTGCAGTTACAAGGTTTTCGAAGACAAGCAGCGATATGGGCAATGAAGTCCAACCACCGCAGTAATTTACATGTAGTACTTTTCCAAACTACAAAATCTCGAACTTGTCAACATTTTAACCCATTACCAAACGACAAACTTTAGACAGTTCCAATTTGAAAGGTGTTGCAGACAACAATTTCAAGTGCTTTGAATTTTACATTGTTAGGTGTTTTTGTTTAGAAAACATTGTGGGAAATGAAGAAATTGCTTGTCACAAGCAATTTCTTCATTTTCCACAATGATTTCCAAAGCATTTATCTTTAGGGGCACCAAAAGGTGTCAATGTTTGGTAATGGGTTAAGGGACTGTAGACTAAATTGATTAATAAGAATTGAATCTGTGAAATAGTATCGAAACATCTATTGGGAGAAAATCGACATTCCATTGTTTGCTTCGAGTTTCCCCACGCATGTTCGATTACTATCGATGATAAAATCAAAGCATTGTATAAATTGCTCGAATAAATATAAGGTATGGGCAACAAGTTCAATTGGATGGCTATTTTAAAAGGCTAACTAACCTCATTCCTTTGGGAATTCAGCAAATCGATTTCTCAAATTAATTTCGCAATCTCTTGCCGTGCAATCACGATAATATGGCAGAAATTAATTGGACGATTGATCGATTATGGTCATAATTGGTATTTAGGAAGGCGGAAACTCATCGGAAGTAATAAATAATAATTGTAAGGGCAATTACTATCGCTGAAATTGACCGTTGTGACTTTTCGTCTTGGATTTTTTAAATATTTTTGTCGCTGATCTGATTACCCGGCAAAATGTGTCCAACAGACAGACAAATACGAGTACAACTAAACTCGATAGTATGATTATTTTCGGATTCATAGTATCTTTGTAAACAACGTAGCATTACCATAGAACACAACTGACCGTAACTCAGGGAAAACAGGATGTGTTTATATCATCATCCTGGATTATTATTGTAGATATAGCCCAGAAACATTACCCGGGACATCTGCATATACATGTAATGACCCCACTTAGGCAATGTTTTGTTAGCACATGTGTGTTACAACGGGTTTTGTTATAAACCTGCAAAATGTAATATGTATTACAAAACGCAGTGCGATGACATGACATGTAATAAAATTATATACAATGCGTTATGTAATAAGGTTGCAATATCTAATAACTTGTTTCATCGACCTATAATTTCGTTCAAAACTTGATGCCGTTGATAAAGAAAAATTATGGTATGCATGAAAAAGGCAATTTCTACATCATTTTCCAGGCAAGTATTGAAAGAGCATTGTGAGAATATGGAATTTTCATATCGACAAATACCTTCTTTTTATCAAATTTCTTACTGTACATGGATTCAAATAATTTAAGGTACTTTTTATCATCACCGTGCAAGAAAATGATTATGAAAAAGTTGAAAAAAGTTTATTACAAAACGCGTTGCGATGACATGAAATGTGATAAAACTATGTACAGCGCATAATGTAATAAAGTTGCAATATGCAGTAACTTTTTTCACCGACCCATAAATTCGATCAGAACTTGATGCCGTTGATTGAGAGGGATTGTGGTAAGCAAGGAAAGGGCAATTTCGATATCACTTTCTAGGCAAATAATGTTTAAAAAAAATATTACAAAACGTGTTGTATATAATTTTGTTACATGTCATGTCATTGCAACGCGCTTTGTACTAAACTTTTTTAACTTTTTCAAAATTGATTTCTTGCATGATAATGATAAAATGAAACTTATTTGAACCAATATAGTAATATATTTGATATAAAGGAGACATTAGTTTATATCAAAATTCCATATTCTCACAATAATCTTACAATATTTGCCTACAAAGTGATATCGAAATTGCACTTTTCTTGCTTACCACAATCCCTCTTAATCAACGGCATCAAGTTCTAAACGAATTTATGTGTCAGTGAAAAGAGTTATTACATATTGCAACTCTATTACATAAGGCGTTGTAAATAATTTTGTTACATTTTATGTCATCGCAACGTGTTTTGTAATACTTATTACAATTTGCAGGTTTATTACAAAATGTGTTGTAACACACGTTGTCCCGGGTAAATTTTGGAGTATATTAGACATTGATAGCGAGTGCCCATTGTAAAATATAACATCTTCTGTGACTAAAAGGTTACGGCTTCCGCATAATAAGCGCGTGCCTGTATATCAACTAAAATCTGCTTAACCCATTCCTAAATTAAACTTAAATTACTGCCTCGTATTGTATCTAAAGCAGTCATGTGATTATTTGTTACAAAGGTAAGCCTGAGGCCATTCGAATGGAAACACATTCAACATGAATTCGCATCGGAATTCGAAATAGAAAGAGTTTTTTATGTATGTGCAGCGACGCCCGTACTGTTAATGACAGTCCGTAATGTACAGATGATAAACCTCTGTAAAAATATCCTCGTAATCCTTCACCAAACAAGCAAAGTCTAAAGCTTTACAATTTTAAAAATTCTGCTGAAACAGTTGTTGTTGATAAAGACAAATAGGTGTGTCATTAAGCATAGAAAATATTGAGATAAAGAAAGAAACAGCATTTTCCTCTAGGCCTATTGTCTCCATGATTTTCTTTTCATTATCTACTAGTATTTGGGACGTCAACTTCGTGTGCAATTTGAAAAAGGTTAAACTTTTGAAATAAACCTGTCAATAAAATGCAATAATAGAGTGCGTTGTTGCATATATATCAAACGGACCTGTACATGGAATAGGACCCTTATAACATTTCAGACAACCGTGTTTCTAGATCAGCTTGTGTCTTACGGCTATATAATTTGTACCTACAGATTCTGTTAGGCTACAGTTATTACAACTAATACAGGACCTACAAAAGAACAACATAGGTCGTGATCAGACTGCATGTATACACAGGCTGGTCCGGATCCATGTTGGTCTCAAACGTCACAAAGCTCCATTCTCATATCTTGTCTCATACATAATTTATAGTCGCTTTTCAACGAAAACATCGTAACTACAGGACAGGAACACCATTTTCATTAAACTGTCATAAACTTAACATAACCAAACAGCTATTAGATCTAGCTAGCCTATGACATATTTCGACAAAGAACAAATAGACAAGTTTACAATGTTGCATTTAGGATTCAATTCCCCATATACATTTACTTTTTATGTTTGACACTTCATTATAATGTCTTTGTTCACGAATTTTGTATAATATTTAGCATACGGGCCTGTGGCCTTATCGTGCAATAAGATGTTTGTAGTTTTTTACAACATACGACTAAATTTACAATAACAAAAGTGGTAGGTGATTGGTAAAACTGAACCTACAGTCGACACTCGTTATTTCGACATCGGATAAGTCGAATTTTCGCTTAAATCGAAGTTCAAATCTGGTCCCGTCCTCGTAAATGGACATATTTTTTTCAAACAAAATAATTTCGAACGGAATATAAGTATTGAAATATGGTAGGAAAAGGATAGAAATTGCTCGACGCGAGCAATTTCTTTCCTTTTTCTACTATATTTCAATAATAATCGTACTTGATTAGTTTAAAAACGGCCAAATATCAACTTTATCGAAGCCGAACAAAATCGGATGAGTCGAACTCTGGATATGTCGAAGTATTTTGACGGCCCCTCCGACTTCGACACAACGAGTGTCGACTGTATTTGTCTTCTTGTGTGGACTGGTCGCCACAAGATAAAAAAGAATGTTTCAATGAAGTTCAATGTATTTAAGCTGCAACTAATTAATAATGACTTTTGTCCCTGCAACCAATGAATGATCAAATACGGTAATTGATATACATTCTTCAAACTTGGATAGGCCTTTTGAAGTTGATATCAAAAATCTTAATGACTACTTATCAATTTAATTATTGGCGCAAAGCATCATGAAAGAATATTGATCGTAATGGCATTTGAATTTTTTCTTTGTTATTCTGTCTAAGAAAAAAACCCGTAAAGTTATGTTGTCACGCACATCTTTATTACCGAAACATCTCAAAAATCAACGCCCCTCCTCTGAAATACATTTTAAGATGTTGTGCACCTTCCTAAGTCAATGTCTCTTCATCCACGTTGTTCTTCGAGTAAGGAACAAAGTTGGTGTAGAATCCTTGGTTTTCGAAGATGGATGCTGAGATGACTTCTTCCCACTTCTATTCGCATTCGGAATAAATGGAGAGTCTTCAAGAAACAGAAGTCTCGGACCCGCCCAATTTGACGGACGAGGAAGATATCTCTGTAACGTATGTTTTCAGGAGACGTAAATCGAACATAGTTGACCATTTTCTACTAGTAGAACATGACTGGCTTCTACCTCAAATCGCATACGGATTCCGGGTACCTATATTGAGCGACCCCAGTCAACTTTTTGCTTCCGGGTGGTTGTTTTGATTTTATTGGGGTTTTGCGCCGTTTTCAACTGCTATGGTCATATCGCGGCGACTGGAGCTCCAAACCGTGGATTCCTGGTATTTTTCTCATAAGTACTACAACAATATCCAAACCGAGCCTCCAGCTACTCTCTCACAATTCACACCCATTGGTGAGACACAAATGACTTTTGTCCAATGTTGAATTGGATACTTGCCAAGCCGAGAATCGAACTCGCGATTTCGATGAAATTATCAGAAGATATGTACGTAAATGTCATTGATTTATGTTTTCTGAAAATTTCATAAATTATACTACATTACATTTCTAATTATGATGAAAAATGTAAGTGTTGCGTTAGAAGTGTCTTTAAGTGTAGTTTTTTCTTTGATAATTCAGTATTTCTGCGTCTGCTCGTTTGCTGCATATCATATTTTTGCAACATTTGCAGGACTACTTTCTGTAGCTACTTTTGAGAAATGTACATGTAGTTGGGCGGAAAACAGTCATTATAAAGCGAGAGTAATTGGTGTTCCTGTTCTATGTTGGATATTTTTAGATTTTTCTTATCTAGGTTACCTCTATCAAAAGTATCACGAATAGGAAGTGCAGAGACAACAAGCAAACCAAGCCGCGATTGTCCGCGAAAGTTGTGGAAGGTGCTGCGAAGGCAGTAACTTGACCATTTTTCCATACGCTAAAGAAGAGACAACTTACACTTGGGTCACACCATATATTTTGCGACTTTTCCCCATGTTGAAGGTCATTTGACGAAGATAAAGCTCTACATGTTAATGTTCGCTTGGAGTCATTTGCTATACTATTGCCAATGCGTTATATCCCCATTTGAGATCGGCTTTCACGAATGGGTTAATCGAATTTTTATGTAAACTGATAATTATACAAATATTGGTATAATAATTATTGATTCTGACTATGAATTTTTAATGGTTTCACCATTGGTGATTTGCAGATTAATGTGTTCCACCCATAATTATATACCAGATACATTGTGCAACTTGGTTGTAACAGAAATTGAAAAGGATATCCGGATAACCTCGCCAATTTCTGTTGTCATGGGTGCTTGCGAAGTTACAGGTGAAATTGCACTGACTAAAATCTTTGGCATCTAATGACGGATAGAATTCGATTAACCATTTCCCAAACAATACCTTTTTGACACCCCTAGTAGAAAAAGCTAAATATTGATATGCTACTCCTTAGACTAAAACGACAAAATAGCAATCCGTACAAGATTAGGCAAAATCAACATTTTCGTGCATCATCGAAAATCTCAGATTTTGATGAAAGTTGATGGGGTTTATCAGACTTACAAATCCGCATTCCTCTCATTTATTAATGGGACATAAAATTCCAATTTCATTTTTGTAAAATATGTCTTGATGTGGTTATTCTAATGCATTGAAATGCTATCATTTTTTTTATTGTTGCTGATAAGCAAAAGAAGCGCCTTTAAAGTTGAGACGAATATGACAAATTCCATTTACATCGGAATTGTTGTATATACATACGAGGGCTGCTAATAAAGTATTCGGAATGTTTTCATAACTTTTTTTTTAATTTATGTGTTAATTTTGATGATATTTTCAACAATTTTACTTTGGAGAATTATGCGTTTTATCCCACAACAGAAACTAGGTTTGTTCTCTGCCTCAAGACGCGTTCTACAGTCGCTATGGCAATGTAGGGTCACGCTGAGCGGGGCAACTTACTTCTTGTGCTGATACAACGTAGGGAAAGTCCGTTTTGAAGTCTAATATTTACATCTTTTCGATATATTCTCTACTGCACGACACACACTTCTACCATCTATGAACCCACTTACCAGAGCAGGATCTGAACTTTACTTTGGGAATTTTATTGATCGTTTCTCGGACAACAATAGCCAAGTCATGAACGTTCACGTCGACGTCGTGTTGGGACGTCCAGATATTTTGAGGTCAGCAACATCATGCATAGAATAGTTTTTAAATGTGTTGTACCTCTCATAAATTCTTTGTTTTGCAATAGAACTATAGCCGAATGAATTCATTGTCAGAGAGATTGTCTCTGGCTTTGATTTATGCATCAAAACGCAAAACTTTATTGAATACCGCTGCACAATGTCCATCTTTGCCATGTCAGTAAAGTAATGTATTCATCTACCGTTGTTTAGTGAATGGGCATCATATGTCAGTCGATAACCTTATTTGCCAAGAAAAATGTGCGTTCACATGTCACAAGCTTCTGAGGTCAGAAATACAAAATATGGTGGCTTCAAAGGCGATTAATAAGTCACATCAGTTTAATTTTAAGACAAAAATAAATTCCTCGTAAATGACGCAATACTTTGGTTTGAATTTGTCAGAATTTTCACACGTAAAGTGAAATGCCTCTTTAATAAAGTACTTGAAAATACTTTTCGATATGGAAGAAAAACACACAGGAAAGATGTAAATATACTGCTTATGATTATGCCAGCATTTTCTTCATTATGTCTTGCTGGTTTCAAATGTGTTTTCTTTTTAGCATTTTACATTTTGCGAAGGGCGTCGATACTTGAAAAGTTGTATAGTTAAGGACTCACCTATTCCGATAAGTGGGTATCCTTCCACTTGTTGTGAAATGAAGACAAATATTCCAAGACAGATAATGAACCGCACGTGAACCAACATAATTATCCGAAAAACAAAAGCAACTTTTAAAATATTAATGCTTATTTAGACAGGATGGGCAAAAGCATGATAACCCGAAGACTATAGTACCAAAAACAGTCGTGCTTTTAATGATAAATTCCGTTACAATATGACATGCTTTTTTATGAGAAGATCAATATTTCTTTCATTAAAGGCAAATTTGAAATCGCCAGCCATCTCATGCTAATCCGTTTTACAACAAGCCATGCACAGGGAAACCATAAAAATGGTTATTTTCACAGTCGTATTACTATACTGGGTATCGGAATTCTGTTCGCAATACTTGGCCTATTTCACGGCGTATTTTGGTTTTGGGGAAAGACGATGGAGTTGCTCATGGCATGGCATACTCGGATACATTTACACCATTTTATGATAAATATTTTGAATTTCATGAAATTCAAATTGCCCATAGACTTTGAATCTAAAATATCCATAGTCATGGCAAAGAATAACGCTACGCAAAATATGCACGTTGTCGTCTTTCAATAAAAACCTCGTAACTGCAGCTTGTTTTAAGCTGCAGTTACGAGATATTTGTTGAAAAGCGACGATTTATTGCAGAAAAGCTTCAATATTTCTATCAATTAATACTTGATAGATTCGAATTTAGTTTTAATCTGAGAGGGTGGAAAGTTAATATGCCCACGCCAGTGATTTGCTTGATGTTACGTAGGCTATCGTTCGAATAGCACACTACGCAAACGCAATGTTACTGTGATCGTCAATATTTCGAGGGTTGGATGCAAAACTGTTGTAACTAGCCTACCTTTTTTCCAGAAATCATTTTTTTTTAATTTTTTTTCTGAATCTTTAGAAAGCAATATATCATGTGTTTAATCTATATGTCATATAGCCTAATTGAAAATATATTCAGAATTCTAAAATATTTTCCTTTTATAGCTTAGAGAAAGTTATTAAGTTTTTTCATCTCCTGTAAAATTTATAAAAGTGGGTTACAACAGTGTTGCGTTGAACCCTCAATTAATATCTTATTGAAGCATAAAGGGCGGGTCTCCTAGTCTATGGATGACACAATCTTGGAACGAAAAATAATTGGACGAATATTCCTGAACAAAATGGCCGACAAATAAACAAATTTTTTTACCAAAAAACCAAAATCATTTTATGACGTTATGTTAGGTCCAACTCGGATCTGACCAGGCGACAGAATCATTCCAGACTATCTTTTGTTTGCATTTAATCTATTGGCATAATGGATAAGTTGACAGCGGTCTCAGGAATTCTCTTTTTGGTGGCTGATGTGTTTGCCATTGCAAGTTTGGCACATCCGGAGTGGATTGTTAGCGATGTGGCTGGTAATATTCCCTCCCATTATTATTCTTGTAGGTTTTGTAACAATCAAGGGGTGTACATTACGTAGTCAAGAGGTAGAGCATAGGCCTTGCGACTAAGAGGTTCCTAGTTTGATCCTTGCAGCGGCGGATCCAGGATTTCTGTGAGGGGGGTTCGTTTTTACAAAAAGGGGGGTTTGTTTTATAAGTATTACCCAATTTTGACTGAATTTCTGCATGAAAATGAAATAATCAGGCTACATAGGGGGATTCGTTTGAACCACCCCTGGATCCGCCACTGCCTTTGTAGAGGAGGTTGTTCTTGGCTTTCTCTTTGGCCCAAACATTCGGCATAAGTACTGGTGGATTTCCAGGAAGCTCAATCGAGTGGTATTGAAATAAGTTGAAGAAACTTGCTTCCCAATCGATGTAATATAAATGCGCTATAAAAGCAACGTCTGTCGTCTGAAGAATAAAAAATTGTTTTGTTATAATTGCAGTTACATTTTTATACACCGCCGGAGGCGGACGTATATTGGCATCATCTTCCCCGTCTGTCTGTCCGGATGTCCGGACATCCGTCCACTTTTCTCGTCAACGCAACTCCTAAGTTTCTGGCTGGATCTTCTTGAAACTTGGTCAATGTTATCACCTCAATTGGTAGATGTGCATGAAGGAAGGATTTTATGGTTCATTGATTTTTGCCGGAGTTATGCCCCCTAAAAACTTAGTCTCTGGGGCTTATTGAAATTGTATCCTTGTCATTTTTTGTCAACGCAACTCGTCTTAAGTTTCTGGCTGGATCTTAATGACACTTGGTCAATGTTATCACCTCAATTGGTAGATGTGCATGAAGGAAGGATTTTATGGCTCATTGATTTTTGCCAGAGTTATGCACCCTTAAAACTTAGTCTCCGGGGCTTATTGAAATTGCAGCCTTGTCAATGCAACTCCTAAGATTCTGGCTGGATCCTAATGAAACTTGGTGGATGTTTAAGTTATTACCTTGATTGGTAGATATGCATGAAGTAAGAATTTTATGGTTTATTGATTTTTGCCTGAGTTATGCCCCCTTCAATCTTAGTCTCTTGGGCTTATTGATATTTCAGCCTTGTGAACGCAATTCCTTCCAGGTTTTTGACTGGATATTTATAAAAACCTTTTTGTGACCACAGCTTTTTACAGGTTTTTGAGTGAATATTTATAAATCCTTGTCAATGTCATTTTTTTGTGTCAAGTTTTATAAGTGGTGGCGTATATTGTGACCATGGCACTCTTGTTACCTGCTTAGATAGATAGACTCATAGATATAGATAACATTTTCTTTATTTTCCACAATGTTTGGTTTTGCCCAGAGCCAAAATTTATGCGATACGATACAGCTCACACGATATTTGCTTTTTTCCATACATCACCATGATTAGAGATCGGGTGGAAAAACATGATGGCCGCGAAAAGCATTTTTCCCACCTGAATCTGTAGGAATCACCACTATTTTCCTCTGCAATTTTTCACTTCTCCAGCGCGAATCACTGCAATTCGCGGTGATTTGCGCAGACAGTTAACCGCAATGTTGCTCTTACCAGGCATTTTCACCAGAATGCTGCGAATCACACTGATCACTGCAATGTTCCAACCATCGCCACGATTCGTGGTGATGGGCAATTTCGATTGGAAAAAGTTTTGTTGCGGTGGGCGAGTGTTTTAGACAAAAACCTTGTGAGCTGTACAGCATTTCTTTTAATTGAATTGTCACCTGCAACATCTTCGGATTTCACCTGCCATTAATACCCAAAAAGTGAGTTTCGGCAGTAAATAATAGACAGATGAAATTTGTACCAGTCAAAATTTTTTTCATCTGGTTATGGGTTTCATTTCAGGTAACATGAGACTGGGATTGACGCAGCACTGTCAGGTGATCTATGGTAGACCAGAAATATGTACATTCCCGCGGATGTCGCTAGAATGGATACTGACGCTGATTCTCATCTCATTCGGGATCATTTGTCTGACCGTGACCTGTGTGTTACAGTTCCTATCACACTGGATGAGAAACACAATTAAATATGCAAGATGGATTGCATTTACTGCCAGTGAGTACAAAATAAGATGTTTCTAAATATGTTTAATGCACTACCAGACTGCTTGTGACTGAAGCGTGAGACTTTTTAGTCTTTCTGTGAAGAAAATATTGTGGGAAATGGAGAAAAAAATTGCTCGTCACTTGCAATTTTTTTCATTTTCCATGATATCTTCCAAAGCAATTTCATCTTGCTGGGTCTCAAAAGGCGATATACTGTGTGATAATGCGTTTATTTGATTCTTTCTACCTTGAATTTAAATCTTGCTTTGCTGACTTCAAAAATTTTCTTTTTTACTCTGAATGTTTGTTATATTTCTATTGATATACATGTATATAAGCTTACAAAGAACTTTTTAAATGCTTTTTTGTTAAAACTATGAATTGTTATGTATCTTTTGTAAAAAGTTACATGTTCCACTTCTCATTTCAGTGACACTGTTCTGTCTTGCTGCAGTCATATTCCCAATCGGATTCGCTATAGATGAGATAGGTGGTCAGCCATACAAACTACCCAATCAGACCAAAGTTGGATCATCATATGTGCTGTTTATACTGGCCATCTTCTTCACCGTGATTTCAGAGCTGTTTGCGGGGAAAGTCTGTCTTCCAATGTTCTGAGAAATCAACAGGGTTTTCAATGGATGATGTATATATATCTGAAGTGTCAGATGGCAGGAGTGCTCAGAAAAAATAATGCTAAGGGACAAATTCATGCATGAATTTGAGGTGGCATGTTTCAATCAGTAACTTTTCTAGGGTATGAGATGTACATAAAATATGTTGTCAGTGTAAATTATTGTGTGCTTAATGCTTTGATTTGGCTACATATTTTAATTGTAATTTTGCCAAAAAAGGGTACTCATATCATAGACACATGGAAAAAATATTCTCACAGACCATAGGTTAGTTGCTGAGCAACAGAACCATTAATTTGTTTAAAACTATTGAACTGTGAAATTAATGCTGGAAAATATTTTTTTCTGTGTGATATATAACCAAATGTTTGTTTATAAATTAGCAAGGATCTAGAAGAAGGACCCTTATGGTAGTCCAGGGCTTTAGATAAGAGGAGTAAGAGACTTTTTCAAAAAACAAAATTTGATAAATTGTTGATATAACCCTATGTTGTAGGTTCTCATTGGAATTGTCTCATTTAAACTCTAAGATGTCTTAACACCCTCATATGTGTTTCTCTGTGAGACCAACGTAGATCTTTGGGTTGCTCAGTATGACTTGGTGAAAACTGTTGTAAAAGTTTGTCTTACTCTTGTCGCATGTAATGAAGAAGCTATTAGAGAGCAGCATGGATTAATGTCATATTAACTTATTATGACATGCCTGTACACAGACAAAGGCTTAACAGGACCAGGGTCCCGTTTTACTAACGAACGTACAATTATTTTTTGCGTAATTACTTGTTACAACAAACTTGATTGGCCTAATCCGATTTTTCGTGCAATAAGATGCCTTGTTACACTGTTTACACAACAAAATGATCGTAAGATCGTTAGTAAAACGGGACCGAGGGTCCTTGTTGGTCTCAAATGCTGTAAGGGTTATTTTTCAGCTCCAAAATTACATGTATGTTATAGGGCATGTGCAATGTAGAAACTTCTTTTCTTTGATTTGTCTTTAAGGCAAACAATCAAAATACATAATTACATGTATGTGCTTTATGTCATGAATTTGTGCGTAAATATGCAATTACACGCTTTATCTGGATGTTCATTTTGGTAAAATTTTCAGTCCATAGGGACAAGCAATTATAAATTGTGCTCTTAGTCTATGGTATCTTAGATCAGCGTTACAGTAGTTTAATCCTTTCCCAAACAAGATCTAGTTTTGAAGTCCCTTGTAGAAAAAGCTTGGAGAATATTGAGACAAAGGAAAAAAAAAAATGCTGATAACCAGCATTTTCTCCTTTTGCCTCAATAATTCTGTGCTATATTGTACACAGATTCTATCTTTATTAGGACTCATTTAATTTTCTGTAGCAGCTTTCAAATTGGAACGCCCTTAAAATTTGTCGTTTGCGAAAGGTTGAAAGTATTTTAAGACAATGGTTAAGTCATCAATCTGTAAGGATAGTACTACTTACAGTAAGTACTAAGAGTTTGATGCCTTTACACTTTAACCCTTTCCCAAACAAGACCTGGTTTTGACGTCCTTAATAGAAATGGCTTGGGAAAACATTGAGACAGAAGAAGAAACTGCTGATAACCAGCAGTTTCTCCTTTTGTCTCAATATTTTCTGTTACATATTTTACATAAATCTTATCTTTTATAACATAAATTTTGTCATTTGTGGCAGTTTTTGAAGTGGATCACCCGAAAATTTTGCCTTTTGGGAAAGGGTTAAGACTTGGTCACATACGATTCTGTGTCCATATCGCATCCACATCATGTCCAAAATTAAACTGCATGAGTCCCCTGTTTTAGACGCGCTTAGGCATTGATATGGAGGACGTGGAATGGTATATGTAACCGGGCCTTTACCACACATGATAATGACGCCTTTTGATGCCCTATAAAATAAATAGTTTGGAAAACATAGTGGAAAATGAAGAAGAAATTGCTTCTTCATTTCTCACGATGTTTTCTAAACAGAAAGACTAAACATATAAAATTGTATTTATCTTGAAGTTGTCATCTGCAACATCTTTGAATTTGGACTAGTCTAAATTTTGTCGTCTGACAATCTGTTAAAAGAATAAAGCCAGGGCTGATAAATCCGTAGTACTTATTACTTTTAGCTGTTACTGCATGTACTAAGCGAATGCTTTTACCTCTTACGGCATCCATATACAATTGTAAGTAAATAAAGGAATTCAGTAAAATGTTGTTTAACCAGTACAAATTTTGTTGTAAGATCTGATAATTTATTAAAATTCTTTATGATGTAGTTTCTTTTATTCATTTTCTCTAATGTATTTCTTTCTAAATCTAAAACCTATTTTTCCTTTGCTTGTACGAGTAATATTCTGAAGAGCGCTAGAAAGCACCCAGGGAAAAAAGAAAATGCTGTTGGACATCATTTTCACCATGTGCATGTCTTCTTTTCATGCCATAAAAATCAACGATGAAATCAGTTGTGGTTTGTTCATACTAGTGTATTTGTGGCATGTACGAGTATACTATTTAATCTGAATGAGAACTCGTTGTAAAAGAGGTACACATTTTCGATGTAATTTAAAAACGCTCGTAACTACAGATTGATTGAAGATGCAGTTTCGAGGTTTTAGAATTACACCGACTACTCGTACATGCAATTCTATACGAAAAGATAAAGGCGCGTTCCCATTGCCGACCAAATCAACTCGATCAAGCGATCGAGTATTGGTCTAGCTTGGTTGGCAAGAGTGATCGGGAACGATCGAGCGTGGTCGGCAAAAATGAACGGGAATTATTCGACAAGAAATAAAGAAGAAGTCGTGTAAATACATAGGCTCGAGTTTAATCGGGTTTGATCGAGGAATTTAGGCGACCGAGTTGATCCAGTTGATTTGGTCGGCAATGGGAACGCGGCATAATACTGGTACACTGTTCTCTTTTATTAGAAAAGTGCTTTGAAATTGCTGTCATATGCTCAAATTGCCGTCGTCTAAACACTGGTAAACCCTTTCCCACACAAAAATATTTTATGCTGTTCCAAAGTGATGTTTTAGTTGCAGACAGCAAATATAATAGAAAATGTTGATCGCCAGGATTTTCGTTGTTTTGCATTTTCGCCCCGTCGCCTGTGCTTGCACCTTTCCATCAGGCAAGAACATGTTTTACTTGTGTAAGTTGTAGGGAAATTTTGACGGACAGCACAAAATATGACCAGCCTGCGCATACCATGATGGTGCGTGCAGTCTGATCATATGCGACATTACTTTTCTACGCTAATTTTCAGCAAGAAAAGGTTTATCTCCTTAAAATATTTCAGCATTTTTGGCTGCCCCAAATGAGTAAACTTTCGCAGACAGTTTCTGCTCTCGTATAATGAGCTTAAGATATCGATTCTATATAAACTTTTTCACCATAGACGACAAAATTGACGACCAATTGTATATGCTACAGAGGACAGACAATACAAATGATACTGAACAAAGGAAATTAGTCGACTTGAGAATCTTTGTAAGATTCGCGTGACGTCGGAATTATTCAGGCGACGTCCTAAACATTCGGCAGTGGAACGTTCCATCGCGGAATGTGCAACGTCACCCGAATAGGTTCGGATAAGGTACGAATGTTTACGTATTGTCATACGAAATATTTCGAGGTCACGTGAAGTAGAGGTTGACTTCCTTTATGTAAAAGGCTCCGGCCATAGCGCAGTTGGTAGCGCATCTGCCTCTCGCTCGAGAGGTTCTGGGTTCGATTCCTGGCCGCAGCAAATACCCTCTCTGACAGAAATGTCACCCACCAATTGTTTGATATCGTATATGATGGCGAGCAGCTTTGTGGTTCGGTTAGGGTGTCGTGGTAGCACTAGTATGAGAAACAACAGGAATCCACGATAAGGTGCTCCAGCCGCGCGATATAACCACAGCAGCTGAAAGCGGTGTAAAATCCCAATAAGCCAAACCTTAATGTAAAATCGCGGTGTAGAGCCTACTGTTGCTGTTACAGAAGGCATGCAATGTTTCAGGAATCTACTGTAGACTTGTATACAAACACTAAAAAAAAAAAAAAAAAAAAAAAAAAAAAAAAAAAAAAAAAAAAAACAAAAAAACATAGTTTTAACATTTACCAAACCATTTATCGTGAGGTATACGAGGGAATTAATGTCCTAACTCAATTATTCTCAATCAAAAGAGAAAGTGTTTGTGTTGGGCCATTTATCAACAACAAGAAGTAAAGTGTTTGTATACAAGTCTACAGTTAAAGCCGATGAGTTATACGAGGTGTTCGTTGAATAGCATCGATATTGTTGCTCGGGTAAGAAGATATCGCTTGTACTATCGGAAGTAAGAAGGACGCTGCAATACATGCATGTTCATAATTACATTGTGTCAGTATAATCATCATGGCTCAATAAAAAAATCGAGAGAAATCAATGCGAAGCAGAACATATCTAGTGAGTGAGTTACTTCCCTTTGACAGGAAAAAGGTGCCGCTTCTTACGTGATCTTAGATTTTAACAAAAGAAGAAAGCTAAGTAAAGGCCTATACGTGTGAATATTCATTTCTTTTTATGTCGATTGCGATTAAAGCTAAAATCTTATTTTAATCGGCGTTGATTCTAATTCCAAGGAAATGCACCAGTTCTCGCGCCGAATGTGTTTGCCAATGAGAAGCCCAGATGAACGAAGATAAACCTTCGCTATTGGGCATGGAAGTCGCAGTCTCTTGATCTTGAAGCCAACACTCTACTACTAGACCATAGCGACATGATTGGTAGATGTAGAGGCACTATTAATTAATTCTTTCTCAGCGACGAAATTATAGACGTTTCCAAGCTTGAAAGCACACTGGTGGTAAACTAAAACAATTTTCGCTACAACAAGGTATAGATATTTTGCGTTTAGATGTGAGTTTATAGATTTTTTTCTAATGACAATGAACTTGTTCTAAAAACAGACCGGATTTACCGTTTTGTATTGACAAACTGTCGGTGTTGTTATAAAGTCTCGTAACTACGGCTTCGATAAAGCCGTAGTTACGATATTTTATAACAACACCGACGGAATACATTGTTCGCGAATAAACGTCTCTCGCTTTGGCCGAGTTCCCCACCAGTGAAGCTGATGTGACAAAATAAATGTTATTGGGGACGGAGAATCCACAAGTCATAGTTCCTTTACGACTATGTCTCCCAAGCGTCCTACATGCTAGTTTGGGCATGTCAAAAGAAGGGCATATTTGACAAACGACAATGCTTAGCTTGGTCATGTTTAAATCAATCTTACAACATAATCAAGATAGAATCTAAAAATAGCATTTTTTATTGTTTAAACGAGCGAAGAAAGAAGAATTATTCGCTATTCATCAAAAACCTCGTATCTACAGCTTTAAACAAACTGTAGATGCAATGCTTTTGTGTAAAAGCAGCGAATTACTATAGCTACATGTACCTCTGTCGGACCGTATATGGTACAAAAACGAATATGGTACATTTGTACCATATTCGGCCGAATATGGTACAACTGTACCATATTCGGACCGAATACGGTACAATTTTCGAACGAATATGGTACAAACATTGTACCATATTCGGTTGGAATAAGTTTTTCTATGCTCGCCAAAACGAATTTGGTACAAACCAAAAAAACTCATAAAATGAAAATGGCCTACGTATATGGTACAAAAATTTTGTCTTTCTTAATAAATGAAATAGTCTGCCGATGTGTAAACTTTTTTTCAAACTCAAATACATTGTATTAACCTAATATTGGAAGTGACAAAAGTATCATCATCATCATCATCATCATCATCATCATCATCATCATCATCATCATCATCATCATCATCATCATCATCATCATCATCATCATCATCATCATCATCATCATCATCATCATCATCATCATCATCATCATCATCATCATCATCATCATCATCATCATCATCATCATCATCATCATCATCATCATCATCATCATCATCATCATCGTCATCGTCGTCGTCGTCAGCAGTTACAGAAACAGCTAACCTAACCACACTTTTCATGGATTTTGCTGGTTGTGTAACTGTTTCGCCGGCTAGCTGTGTCGGTTGCGCGTCAGATTGGCACGCAGGCGGCCTGGGTTCGATTCCCGGGCGGGCCAGATACTTTCGTTGAGATTGGTCGCGAAATGATTTCTACGACCATTCTTCCCCTACCGCTGTTTCAAGTAGGACAGTTGTCAATTAAGGCCCAGTCACACTACAGCGTATGGAGCCAGTGTATGAGTAACGTATGGATTTTTGGGGCATACGCTGGTACACGCTGAAATACGCTGGAGATACGCTAGAGGTACGTTGTTAAACGTTACTCATACGCAGGGTTACGTCGGTATACGCTGATGTATGCTGAGGGCCAAAACAATTTTTGAACATGCACAAAAGATTTCAGCGTATGTCAGCGTATAAACTTTACGCTTGTCATTCGACAAGAAGAAGAAGAAGAAGAAGAAGAAGAAGAAGAAGAAGAAGAAGAAGAAGAAGAAGAAGAAGAAGAAGAAGAAGAAGAAGAAGAAGAAGAAGAAGAAGAAGAAGAAGAAGAAGAAGAAGAAGAAGAAGAAGAAGAAGAAGAAGAAGAAGAAGAAGAAGACGAAGAAGAAGGAGAAGAAGAAGAAGAAGAAGAAGAAGAAGAAGAAGAAGAAGAAGAAGAAGAAGAAGAAGAAGAAGAAGAAGAAGAAGAAGAAGAAGAAGAAGAAGTAGAAGAAGAAGAAGAAGAAGGCCTCCTCCCCCTCCGCCTCCCCCGCCTCCTCCTCCTCCTCCTCCTCCTCCTCCTCCTCCTCCTCCTCCTTCTCCTTCTCCTCCTCCTCCTCCTCCTTCTTCTCCTCCTCTCCCTTCTTCTTCTTCTTCTATAGGAGGGGCAGACTTATTATCAATTATATATATGTGTTTTTATATCCATTATTTGTGAAACGTATATCCGCAATGGCCTATTGGGTAGCATAGTGGATTAAAAAGCTTTGCCTGTTAGCGGGGTGGGTCAGACCAGTGGTTCGTAACCAGTGTACAGCTAATTTTTAATGGCTCATCATTTCTTATAATTTTTATTGCGAAAAAAGAAATGTAGGCCCTAATGTATTTTTGCTCTTTTCATGTTTCCCTTATTACTTTTTGTAATGATCAACATTCATAATCTTTTCAATTTTGTAATACATATATTTCTTCATCACCATTCAAAACGTTTTCATACAGAAAATCTACAAGTCACACAACAATCTAGATATTGTTAGTCTCCGAATAGTCGTTATACTCGGTGGCCGTATATGTTTCCATCTCATCCGTTACGCCTTAAGGCCCGGTCACATACGATTCCCCGGCCATTCCGCGTCCATATCATGGCTAAAATTTTGAGAATATCTGGGACTTGGTTGGACGCAGTAACTTTGGGTCAATTTCGTTTTAGCCGTGCTGTGGACGCAGAGTGGACGAGGTATGACCGCCGCCGGCTGTTCCACTGCCGTAACACGGCCTACAACTTCTTACCGCGTCTAGTGTTAAAACGCGCGACAAGATACCGCGTCCACATCGCGTCTGAATCACTGCCATAGCACGACCATAGCACTGCCATAGCACGACCAAAGCACTGCCATTCCACTTCCTAATCGCGAATAAACCGTCCAAAACACATGTAATGCTATTTTCCAACTTCAGATCTGATCGACTTGAACAAAGATATCAAGCGATCTTGAAAAAATCCACGGGTGGCTCATTTTAGACGTGATATGGATGCGGAATGGCCGCGGAATCATATGTGACCGGGCCTTTAGATAATAAATCGTTAAAGCACTCATTCGATTGCCGAATTGCTTCTCCCTTCCCTTCTTGCATGCGCCAACAGCAATTGTGCAAGTTTTCTGATGTGACATTGGCAAGGGCGCATGTACCCGTGACCCGTGTACAACATTTAAATAACCCCTTCCCACATTATGTGGCTTTTTGGCGCCCTACAAGATGATGGCTTTGGTAAGTATTGTGGTTAATGAAGAAATTGCTTGTGTCAAGCAATTTCTTCATTTCCCACATTTTTATACACAGATATATTGCAAAAAGGTAAAATTTAATTCACTTGAAATTGTCGTCTGCAACATTTTTTTATTTGGACAAGTCTTAAAGTTTGCTGTCTGGTAATGGGTTAAAATACAAACTTAGCAGAAAAACTAAAGGTACTCGGAGGATTCGAACCCGAGTCGCAAGATCGATGACAGTATCTTTTCACTCAGTCGATATCTGCTAAACTTCTTACCTTCGACGAATTGAAATGCTATATACGTGAAAGTCAGGGCCCGGTTTCTCGAAAAAACTTAAGTATTTACTCAAATATCATGCTCAAATTTGAGTTGAGCAAGAAAATTTGCTCAACTGAGCATGTCGCCATAAGTGTGTTTCACGAAAAAACTTAAGTATATGCTCAACTGAGCACGGTGCTCAACGGTTTTTTTCTAATTTTCATTAACACAAGCGGCCTCAATCTCGATACTCTCTGGTAAATGAGAGTAAAAAAGAACGTTTTGACATTTTGCGGGAAAATGTGCCAATACGTTTATAGCCAAACATACAACGGTATTACTCTTGTAATCGCGATAATCAGCTTATTGTCGAGCAGAATTTTTTAAATTGCCAGACACTCGTCGACCAGACGAATTAAGCAATTACCGGACGGGTCCCTATCCGAAGTTCAGTCCCAATAGGCCTAGGTGAGTCAGAAGGGTCCAAGTGACCTAGAACCTATTCTCAAACAGCAGAATTGTTCCAATTTGAAATCTGATGCAGAAGACAGAATTGAATTTGATACAGGAATTGTGTATAGGCCTAATATAGTACAGAAAATTTTAAGGCAAAAGGAGAACATGCTTTGTTTCAAGCTCAGCAGTTTCTTTTGCCCCAATATTTTCCCAAGCATTTTCTGTAAGGGACGTCAAAATAAGTTCTTGCTTTGAAATGTTTACTCGACAATTATTCAAGCTGTTGCAATGCAATTGTGATTGATTGAATGGTGTTTAACCCTCCCCTTTTAAACAGTAGTCGGGCCCGTAGGAACAGGAGGTGGAGTCTTAGCACCCCCCTCCCCCCCTCAAAGTTGGCCAAAAATGCCAAATTTTCCGTAATTTACACTGGCAATTTAGGAAAATTCCAATTTAGCCCCCTCCCCCAATATTCAGACAAAGGGGCTTGAGCCCACCCAATATGAAATTTCCTACGGGCTTGCTAGTTACATCTAAAGATTACTATGCCTTGAGCACCTAGCCATGTATTCCTTTGACTAATTCCTCCCACCAATTTTGCATCCGTTGAGAGCCGCCAGCTGTTATCCCTTGTTTAACACGATCCTATCATTGTTGGGTGACAATGTCTGGCAGGATATGGCCATAATTGAGGATTGAACTTGGGACCTCAAGACCTTTAGACAGACAGGCTAAAGTTGCAGTCTTCATGCATTTGTCATGTATTTCAGACGACAAAATAGAGCTCACAGAAAAATTTCAAAACCCCAGACTGGTTAGGAAATCCTAGTGTTAAGGTATTCCACACATAATGAGATTCGCGTGAAGTTTGAATTATTCGGACGTCGTGGAAAACATTTGACAGTGGAACTTTCCACCTCCGAATGTTTACGACCGCGCCCGAATAGGTTCGGACATCTAATGACAACGCTCGGAAAAAGCTGATGTTTTATGAATCGCAAAATGGCCACATTATGGGTATTCTACCTAAATATAAGTAGTATCTCTGCACATGTTTGAATCCTAAACAGGCCAAAGTCATTTCTGACACTTTATTGATTGATTGATTGATTGAATGGGATTCAACGCCTCTTTCAACTGCTAGTCTCTTTAATCATATTTCAGCAGCTGGAGCACTCAACCATGGATTCCTGTTATTTCTCTCACCAGTACAACCACAACATCCTTTCCGACCCCAGCTGCTTTCCCACTTGCCGCACTTGGGTATACTATCATTCAAACATTTGTGTGATCCAAATTCAAATACTTGTACACGAAAGGATATTACCAGGGACTGGGTATTGAACCTGGGACGGTCACAGTAGGATCTCATGAGTGAGACTCAGAGTTGATGCGTTACCAATAAATTATTGTTCTATGGCCGCTGTCAAAACTTTTTGAAAGGGGGATTTTGTGTGTATTTACCCGGTAGACCATTTTTATGATCATTCTGCAAGATAGCCGTATGATCCTATCATCTCAGAAATGTAAAGGAAACAGGATCTGGAAAAAGGGTATTTATAGCATTTAGGATATAATGTTTCAAGACAAGCCCATGCCCAAGTACTACCTGATCTCCATGATACATATTATTGCTCTCTGATAGTTGTTACAAGGCATGGCGAACCCACCAGAGAATGACATGGATCTTAATCAGACTGTTTGTATAATATGCAGGCTGATCTGGATCCATGTTGTTCTCAAATGCTATAAAGGCCCTTTTTCCAGATCCCGGCTCAATTACATGTTGCTACATCCAATCTGAGCCACACAGACATGATTAAGAACTAGAAAACCTCGGCTAAAAATGGTCAAAACTGTGACTGTTGTAATTTGAAACCAACTACAAACACAATGGATTTTGTTAAGAAGTTGTTTACAATGTAGCACAGAAAATATTTAGGAAAAAGAAGAAAATGCTGGTTATCAGCACTTTCTTTAGTGTTGATGTTTCCCAGGCTTCTTATAACTGAGAATGAAAACCAGTTTTTGTAAAGTGAAGAATCATCAAACCCTTTTAACCGTGTTTCACAGTATTTGCTCATGAGTTGGTTTCATACAACAAAACAACACCAGTTTTATTCATCATAGCATTTTGCAACAGGTTCTAGGGTTATAAAGAAAACAAAAGAGGAAGTAGTTTAACTAGTCTTTTAGACAAATTTCATTATTATTTCCCGTACAAATTGGTCGCAAGATTGTTAATAATCATGACGTTCTGAATACCAAGATTTTGGGAAAAAAATGAAACAAATGGAGATCAGCATTTTCTCCCTTTGCCTTAATTTTTATAGTAGACAAATCTAACCTTTATCAACAATATTTTTTTATGTCTGCAACACCTTTCAAAGTAGTCAACACAGAAACATTTTATTTTGAAAGGGGCTAATAAGTTCACATGTCACACAGTGTTATGATATCTTGTATAGTGAAGATTATTTGCAAAATAAATCAATAGATAAATCAGTAAAAAAAATGTAGTGTTCATTCCTCCTCACTAAATATACCTTACAGTGGCACTTTCTCGAATGTAAAAGTTTTAGGCCAGTCCAATTTCAAAGAAAATGCAGATCTATAACAAAACAATTGGTACCAAAAGTAGAAAGCATGTTAGAGTAGTACATGGAAAATATTGAGGGAAAGGGAGAAATTGCTCATTTTCAGCATTTTCTTATTTCATCCCAATATTTGGCCAGTCAGGTATTTCCCAGATTTGGTCACATTTATTTGGTCGTTTTCCAAACAACAAATTTTCTTCAATGCTTTAAAAAGCTTTCTCTGTCTGAAATTAGGTCTAAAATAGTTCATTTTAAGTGACATTTCACATTTATTTAATTTTTAGCTCACCTGAGCACGTTAGTGCTCATGGTGAGGTATTGTGATACCGCTGTGTCCGTCGTCCGTCGTGCGTCAACCTTTGGCTTGTGTGCACTCTAGAGGCCACATTTTTTGCCCAATCAACCTTAAATTTGATCAGAATGATTGTCTTGATAAAATCTCGGACAAGTTCGAAATTGGGTCATCTGGGGTCAAAAACTAGGTCACGGGGTCAAATCTTGGAAAGACCTTGTGTGCACTCTAGAGGCCACATTTTTTGCCCAATCAACCTGAAATTTGCTCAGAATGATTGTCTTGATCAAATCTTGGACAAGTTTGAAATTGGGTCATCTGGGGTCAAAAACTAGGTCACGGGGTCAAATCTTAGAAAAACATTGTGTGCACTCTAGAGGCCACATTTTTGCCCAATCAACCTGAAATTTGCTCAGAATGATTAACTAGATAAAATCTCGGACAAGATCGAAATTGGGTCATCTGGGGTCAAAAACTAGGTCACGGGGTCAAATCTTAGAAAAACCTTGTGTGCACTCTAGAGGCCATATTTTTTGCCTAATCAATCTGAAAATTGATCAGAATGATTGTCTTGATAAAATCTCGGACAAGTATGAAATAAGGTCATCTGGGGTCAAAAACTAGGTCACGGGCTCAAATCTTAGAAAGACCTTGTGTGCACTCTAGAAGCCACATTTCTTGCTCAATCAACCTGAAATTTGATCAGAATTATTGTCTTGATCAGTTCTCGGACAAGATTGAAATTGGGTCATCTGGGGTCATAAACTAGGTCATGAGGTAAAATCTTTGTAAAACCATGTGTGCACTCTAGAGGCCACATTTTTTGCCCAATCAACCTGAAAATTGATCAGAATGATTGTCTTGATCAATTCTAGGTCACGAGGTCAAATCTTAGTTAAACCTTGTGTGCACCCTAGTGGTCACATTGTTTGTCCAATCAACCTGAAAATTGTTATACAAAAAGTTATCAGGTGAGCGCTTCAGGGCCAATGGCCCTCTTGTTTAAAAGTATGTCTTGATGCAAAGATTGTTTATTCTAATGGGTATAAATACTTTTCAGTTTTTTGAAGTTGTTATTTATAAGTGAAAAATATGTCTTTAAAGTTGAGACAAAAATGACAAAATCTATAACTGAACTGTTGTCCACAACAATTTGTTTAATTTTAGACCAAAAATATATTTCTCATAAAAGGTTCAATATTTAGGCTTGAAATTTTCAGAATTTTCATAAGAAAATATGCTCTTTCAGATAGATTAAAAGTAAAATTTATCTAAAAATTATTGTGAAATGTCACTTTAAACTATTGAAAGATTTTTAGATGACAGCAATTATTATTATACATTTGACATTATATTGTCACTGCAAATCTTCATATGTTAGTGGCCGAGCCCCGATAGCTCAGTCAGCAACATGAGAGTCTGTCAATCCTGGGGTTGGGAGTTCAACACCCGGCTCGGCCATTATCCATTCTAACATTTGACAAAAGTCATTTGTCTCTCACCAATTGGTGTGCTATGTGATAGAGCAGCTGGAGGCTCGGTTTAGATATTGTGGTGATACTGGTGATAGGTGTTCCAGCCACTGCGATATGACCATAGCAGTTAAAAACAGCGTAAAACCCCACTAAACCAAATCATCTTTTAGTGATCCAACTTTGGAATGAGGTGAATGGACTGTATCCAGGAATATACATTGTACTCTAGTCTCTCGCACAGCATATCTGAAGAAGTTGAACTTTGTAGAGCAAGATCAGCTTCATTGGACATTCCATTATCTTCTGATGCTATCTTGAGCCTCTTGTATATAATCAGTTTGTCTACAGGATATTCTCCCAGGATTCTGTGAAGAAAGAAAGTCAGAATACTTTTAAACCTTTCCAAAACGACAAAACTTTAGGGTGGTCCTATTCAAAAGCTGTTGCAGACGACAAATGTCATAGAGGTAAAGACAAGAGTTATGTATGTTTAGCAAAGAAAATATTGAATAAAAGGAGAAAATGCTGGTTATCAGCATTTCCTTCTTTTGGCTCAATGTTTTTAAGCCATTTTGATCGGGGACCTCAAAGCCAGTTCTTGTTTGAGAAAGGGTTGAAAATTGAACAAATACAATTACATGTACTAAACATATATCACTAAACCAGCTACAGTTTAGGAAAGGGTCAAATGAAAGCATAATCATGAATGTAGAAAACAATTTGAGAAAAGAAGGGGAAAGGAAATCAGCATTTCATGAGCAACTGGGCCCTTGCTAGTCTTAATCCCTGCACAATTGTGACTGAATTTCTGCATGAAAATGAAATAATCTGGCTACAGAGGGGGGTTCGTTTAACAGGATCTTTGTAAAGGGCCTCTATGGCATTTCTTTTTAGAACAACATGGATCCCGATCAGTCACCATAAAAAAGAAAAGGAAAACTTGTGCAGTAAAAGTGTTTCTAATAAAATCAGCATTTTGAAATTCTTTAAACAAGTATGTCATTTTTCAATGAGTCTGTAAGTCTGAAAAACTAGGCATCAATAATATCAATTATAGAGGCCTTTCATAGAAATCAGATAATCATTTTGATTATTTCTAAATGAAAAGCTTTGATGATCTGTGGCAAACCTGTGATGCCCCTGACGGCTGACGGCCGAAACAAAATCCGTGAAAACCTGTGATATAACGGTCAGGGACGTCATGGCCGTCATGGGTTTTAGTGCATGTGAGATTCAGAAATCAGACCTAACTTAATTTTGCAAACCATTGTTTAGTTGTGAATAAAATAGGTCAAACCTTTTATTTCAAATCTGTATTGGTAATCTCATGTTCTAGCATCTGTTTTTCTATCAAGCTACATTCTATGATTTTTATTCTCTGATCTGAAAAGATAAATTAACATAATGAACAATTCTTCCCCTATTTTTAAAGTAACTTAATAAATGGTGTAGTGGAAAAATGAACATGAAGCTTGGTTTATTCTTATCTCATAATTATCTGCCACTGAAAAATGTTTTGTCATACATGCAGACATCTATGTATTGATTGATAGTTACACAGTCATTTGGAAAAAAGCGCAATACAATACATTTTATCATTATGAAATATCAATAATAATTCAACCACCATTTCAAACTCCCTTCTTACCCCGCCCATCAGCTTGATGATTGATTGAATGAATCTGGAATTTTTCTTTTGGTTAACTGTAAACTCAAAGTCATTCAGGTGGGCGAAGCATATACCTTTGCCATGATCTAATACGGTTACAACTAATTTCAGGTGGGCGAAGCATATACCTTTGCCATGATCTAATACGGTTACAACTAATGAGTCTATAATGCAATGTTTGCATTTAAGGACAAAGTATTTTCAAACTAGGAAATATTCAACCTTGCGTCCTTGACACTGTCAACATCCCAAAGAGTCGTTTCCCTTGAGTTATAATTCGTCATAATGACGTAATTCATAATAAATTTCGCACCACAAGTTTTTTGTACCACAGTTATTCTTCTTGTCATTGTTGACAGTAAATTTTGCAGCAGAAATTGCTAATTTGTTTGAATCTCGAACGATTATTTACCTCTGTTTCAACGAAACTTTACTTCCTTTCTGTTCTCTCTGCTCCCGAAAACAGCCTCCATTGTACGTGTAAGATCGTTCATTCCGGTCTGGGACACACGATTTCAATGTTGACATTCCTCTAAACAACTTATTTTAGCAGTTTTGGCCTTTCAAAGTTTCAATTTTTGTCGCTTCAAACATATCCGCCATATTTGAGCAATGATTTGAGGTCCTTGATGAAGACCATGCTGTTGATTGCGACACCTGCCAGAGATGGTTCCACATCAAATGTCAAGATATTACTAATGAAACCTATTTTGATCTTGTAGCTCGAGACATGTCATTTTCCTGGATCTGCTCAATCTGTGAAGCCCAGAATTTCTCTAGACATTCGAACCTTTCAATTTCTTCTTTTTCATCACAGAATAGCTACAGCATATTGAGTGAGCAGTCCGACTTACAACATCCAAGTACCACCACCGGAAATACAGCACAGAGACAAAGATCTAAACAAAATGATATTCCTTTCCAGCTTAAAGTAATTTCAGTTAATTGCCAGTCCATTGTCAACAAAAAAGCAGAATTTCTTTGTATGATAGATCAACATAAACCTGATATAGTTGTAGGTACAGAATCCTGGTTAAATAATCAACATGCAGACTGTGAATTCTTTCCCAAATCTTTAGGATATACGCCTTTTAGATTAGATAGGTCAACCAAAGGCGGAGGAGTGTTCATCCTAGTTAAAGATACTTTCCTGGCAACAGAACAAAAACAGCTAAAGACTAATTGTGAAATCATTTGGATTAAATTGCAGGTCAAAACATGTAAACCTCTTTATATCGCAGCCTACTACAGACCAAAAGAATCAGATATTCATAGCTTTAATGAATTGAAAAAATCCCTAGACCTGACAAGAAACCTTAAAGGATCTTTTTGGGTGCTAGGTGATTTTAACTTCCCAAAATTCTCATGGAGCAGTGATCATATACCAGTCTTGAAGCCAGGATGCAGTTACACTAACTTGTATGAAGAATTTAATGACTTGCTTTCAGATTTCAACCTCACTCAGATGGTAACAGAAAACACCAGAGGAGAAAATACACTGGACCTTTTCCTAACATCAAACCACACTTTAATTAAAAATGTAAAATGTCTTCCAGGTATATCAGACCATAGTATTGTCTCTATTCTTGCAGATACAAAACCACAGATGACCAAACAACAACCGAGACAGGTTCATCTCTACAAAAAAGCTGACTGGGGTAGCTTTAAGAACTACATGGACCAAGTTAAAAATGAAATACTAATAGATTATCATTCTAAATCTGTTGAAGAAATTTGGTTAAAATTTTCAGATGCAATTTCCACAGGTATCGAGAAATTTGTTCCAACTAAAAGACTGGGGAATAAGAGATCACTTCCATGGATTACACAGCCTATAAAACGTCTAATTAGAAAAAGGGATCATCTCTATTTCAGATTAAAGAAAGAGGGAAACAACAAGATAAAGACTGCATTCCTGGCTCTAAAAAGAAACATCAAGAAACAAATAAAAATCTCTTACAATAACTATATAGAATACATTTTAGGCCTAGATGGAAACACTGAAGACAAGGAGAAAGCCACAAAATTCAACAATAAGAAACTTTTCAGCCTGATAAAAAATGCCAAGCAAGACGCAGCAGGAGTAGCCCCCCTTCTCGATAAAATTTCAGGTTCCATCAAATCGGACGACACAGAGAAGGCGGATATTCTAAATCAACAGTTCCAGTCAGTCTTTACCCCGATGACACCGATTTCTCTGGCTCAGTCCTGCCTTTCATCCATAAGACAAAATATGTTTTCTTCCTCTTTCAGCAAATACCCAGTCATGCCAAACATTACCATCTGCACTAGTGGAGTACAAAAACTAATTTCCAACTTAAAACCAGACAAAGCAGCAGGACCAGACAACATCAAACCTCTAGTACTAAAAAACTTATGTTATCGAATTTCCCCTATCTTACAAATTCTCTTTCAGAAATCTCTAGACACAGGCACCCTCCCCCAAGTATGGACAAAGGCAAATGTGACTCCACTCTTCAAGAAAGGAAACAAAGAAGATCCTGCAAATTACAGACCTATATCCTTAACATGTATACTATGTAAAGTTCTTGAACATATTGTAGCATCAAACCTAACTAAACATTTTGACAAAAATAATATTCTTTATGATTTACAGCATGGATTCAGAGAGAGGCGTTCATGTGAGACCCAGCTACTGCAACTGACCGACCATCTTGCCAGAAACCTTACTGAAGGAAAACAAACTGATTTAGTTTTGTTAGACTTCAGCAAGGCTTTTGACAAAGTTAGCCACTTAAAACTTTTGTATAAATTGCAGGAACATGGAGTAAACAATGCTACCCTTTTGTGGATTAAATCTTTTCTTATAGGCAGAACACAAAAAGTAGTCTTAGAAGGTGGATGCTCATCCGAAGTTCCAGTCACGTCAGGAGTACCTCAGGGATCGGTGCTTGGTCCTCTCCTATTTCTCTTATATATTAATGACCTTCCTAATACTATCACCTCCCAAGTTCGTTTGTTTGCAGATGACACTGCCGTTTACTTAGCTATAAACAACAAGCAAGACTGTATCACCCTGCAAGAAGATCTAGACAAGTTAATGCAGTGGGAGGAAAAGTGGGAAATGGAGTTTAACCCCAGCAAATGCATTGTCCTTAATATTACTAAAAAGAAGAAAAAGATTTCCTTTGATTACAGGCTACATGGACAAGTGCTAGAGACTGTGGACAATGCCAAATATCTTGGAGTTACTATATCTGGAGATCTTTCATGGAACAAGCACATTGACAATATAACATCAAATGCAAATAAAACTTTAGGTTTCCTCCGCAGAAACATCCAGACCAAAAATAAGAAGATCAGAGAGACAGCGTATAAAACCCTTGTCAGACCTCAGGTTGAATACGCATCAACTGTTTGGAGCCCTTACACAAAAACCTATATCAGCAAAGTGGAAAAAGTACAACGTAGAGCAGCAAGATGGGTTCAAAATAATTTTTCTTTCTATGACAGTGTCACCTGTATGCAGAAGGAGCTTGGCTGGCAAACTCTTCAATATAGACGAGACGTTTCCAGAGTTACTATGTTTTATAAGATCGTTAATAGTTTTGTTGCAGTGCCCGTACCAGCTTATCTTGAAAGACCAATTAGGACAACCAGACACATGCACACAGCATCCTTCAGACAGATCCACACAAATGCTTCCTTCTTTAAATATTCTTTCTTTCCATACACAGTGATACTTTGGAACAGCCTACCAGAATCAATAGTACAGCAACCTGACATTGCAGCGTTTAAAAAGAGTCTCGATTCTTTTCAGATAGTGAGCCGTCCCTGAAAAACCATAATGTTTTATCAGATCTTTTAATCTAACATTCACAATATTTTTAATTGACACCATCACCTATGACTAACAGTTTTTATTCCAGCACAGACGCGCACCTGCCAGTAATACCCGAAAGGGGAGTAAGGCAGTATATATAGATAGATATGTAAATACGATTTGAGAAAGCCCCTGAGCATGCTCAACTATCCATGCTCAAATCCGGTATTTTGAGCACGATGTTGAATCTGAGAATTTTCGAGAAACCGTTCTCATCTTCCATACTCAAAATCATGGCCGATTTGAGCACGGTGCTCAGATTTGAGCATGAGAATATACTTAAGTTTTTTCGAGAAACCGGGCCCTGATCACCTGGGCCCGGTTTCTCGAAAAAACTTAAGTATTTACTCAAATATCATGCTCAACTTTGAGTTGAGCAAGAAAATTTGCTCGACTGAGCATGTCGCCATAAGTGTGTTTCACGAAAAAACTTAAGTATATGCTCAACTGAGCACGGTGCTCAACGGGTTTTTTCTAATTTTCATTAACACAAGCGGCCTCAATCTCGATACTCTCCGGTAAATGAGAGTAAAAAAGAACGTTTTGACATTTTGCGGGAAAATGTGTCAATACGCTTATAGCCAAACATACAACGGTATTACTCTTGTAATCGCGATAATCAGCTTACTGTCGAGCAAAATTATTTAAATTGCCAGATTGACGTCAAAAGAACACGAAAGAGCCCTTATGACGGCTAAATGACACTCGTCGACCAGACGAATTAAGCGATTACCGGACGGGTCCCTATCCGAAGTTCAGTCCCAATAGGCCTAGGGGAGTCAGAAAGGTCCAAGTGACCTAGAACCTATTCTCAAACAGCAGAATTGTTCCAATTTGAAAGCTGATGCAGAAGACAGAATTGAATTTGATACAGGAATTGTGTATAGGCCTACTATAGTACAGAAAATTTTAAGGCAAAAGGAGAACATGCTTTGTTTCAAGCTCAGCAGTTTCTTTTGCCCCAATATTTTCCCAAGCATTTTCTGTAAGGGACATCAAAATAAGTTCTTGCTTTGAAATGTTTACTCGACAATTATTCAAGCTGTTGCAATGCAATTGTGATTGATTGAATGGTGTTTAACCCTCCCCTTTTAAACAGTAGTCGGGCCCGTAGGAACAGGAGGTGGAGTCTTAGCACCCCCCCCCCCTCAAAGTCGGCCAAAAATGCCAAATTTTCCGTAATTTACACTGGCAATTTAGGAAAATTCCAATTTGGCCCCCTCCCCCAATATTCAGACAAAGGGGCTTGAGCCCACCCAATATGAAATTTCCTACGGGCTTGCTAGTTACATCTAAAGATGACTATGCCTTGAGCACCTAGCCATGTATTCCTTTGACTAATTCCTCCCACCAATTTTGCATCCGTTGAGAGCCGCCAGCTGTTATCCCTTGTTTAACACGATCCTATCATTGTTGGGTGACAATGTCTGGCAGGATATGGCTATAATTGAGGATTGAACTTGGGACCTCAAGACCTTTAGTCAGACATGCTATAGTTGCAGTCTTCTTGCATTTGTCATGTATTTCAGACGACAAAATAGAGCTCACAGAAAAATTTCAAAACCCCAGACTGGTTAGGAAATTCTAGTGTTAAGGTATTCCACACATAATGAGATTCGCATGAAGTTTGAATTATTCGGACGTCGTGGAAAACATTCGACAGTGGAACTTTCCACCTCCGAATGTTTACGACCGCGCCCGAATAGGTTCGGACATCTAATGACAACGCTGGGAAAAAGCTGATGTTTTATGAATCGCAAAATGGCCACATTATGGGTATTCTACCTAAATATAAGTAGTATCTCTGCACATGTTTGAATCCTAAACAGGCCAGTCATTTCTGACATTTTATTGATTGATTGATTGATTGAATGGGATTCAACGCCTCTTTCAACTGCTAGTCTCTTTAATCATATTTCAGCAGCTGGAGCACTCAACCATGGATTCCTGTTATTTCTCTCACCAGTACAACCACAACATCCTTTCCGACCCCAGCTGCTTTCCCACTTGGGTATACTATCATTCAAACATTTGTGTGATACAAATTCAAATACATGTACACGAAAGGATATTACCAGTGACTGGGTATTGAATCTGGGACGGTCACAGTAGGATCTCATGAGTGAGACTCAGAGTTGATGCGTTACCAACTGTTCTATGGCCGCTGTCAAAACTTTTTGAAAGGGGGATTTTGTGTGTATTTACCCGGTAGACCATTTTTATGATCATTCTGCAAGATAGCCGTATGATCCTATCATCTCAGAAATGTAAAGGAAACAGGATCTGGAAAAAGGGTATTTATAGCATTTAGGATATAATGTTTCAAGACAAGCCCATGCCCAAGTACTACCTGATCTCCATGATACATATTATTGCTCTCTGATAGTTGTTACAAGGCATGGCGAACCCACCAGAGAATGACATGGATCTTAATCAGACTGTTTGTATAATATGCAGGCTGATCTGGATCCATGTTGTTCTCAAATGCTATAAAGGCCCTTTTTCCAGATCCCGGCTCAATTTCATGTTGCTACATCCAATCTGAGCCACACAGACATGATTAAGAACTAGAAAAACTCGGCTAAAAATGGTCAAAACTGTGACTGTTGTAAGTTGAAACCAACTACAAACACAATGGATTTTGTTAAGAAGTTGTTTACAATGTAGCACAGAAAATATTTAGGAAAAAGAAGAAAATGCTGGTTGTCAGCACTTTCTTTTGTGTTGATGTTTCCCAGGCTTCTTATAACTGAGAATGAAAACCAGTTTTTGTAAAGTGAACAATCATCAAATCATTTTTACCGTGTTTTGCAGTATTTGCTCATGAGTTGGTTTCAAACAACAAAATAACACCAGTTTTATTCATCATAGCATTTTGCAACAAGTTCTAGGATTATAAAGAAAACAAAAGAGGAAGTAGTTTAACTAGTCTTTTAGACAAATTTCATTATTATTTCCCGTACAAATTGGTCGCAAGATTGTTAGTAATCATGACGTTCTGAATACTAAGATTTTGGGAAAAAACTGAAACAAATGGAGATCAGCATTTTCTCCCTTTGCCTCAAGTTTTATAGTAGACAAATCTAATCTTTATCAACAATATTTTTTTACGTCTGCAACACCTTCCAAAGTAGTCAACACAGAAACTTTTTATTTGGAAAGGGGCTAATAAGTTCACATGTCACACTGTGTTATGATATCTTGTATAGTGAAGATTATTTGCAAAATAAATAAATAGATAAATCAGTAAAAAAAAATGTAGTGTTCATTCCTCCTCACTAAATATACCTTACAGTGGCACTTTCTCGAATGTAAAAGTTTTAGGCCAGTCCAATTTCAAAGAAAATGCAGATCTATAACAAAACAATTGGTACCAAAAGTAGAAAGCATGTTAGAGTAGTACATGGAAAATATTGAGGGAAAGGGAGAAATTGCTCATTTTCAGCATTTTCTTATTTCATCCCAATATTTGGCCAGTCAGGTATTTCCCAGATTTGGTCACATTTATTTGGTCGTTTTCCAAACAACAAATTTTCTTCAATGCTTTAAAAAGCTTTCTCTGTCTGAAATTAGGTCTAAAATAGTTCATTTTAAGTGACATTTCACATTTATTTCATTTTTTAAAAGTATGTCTTGATGCAAAGATTGTTTATTCTAATGCGTATAAATACTTTTCAGTTTTTTGAAGTTGTTATTTATAAGTGAAAAAATATGTCTTTAAAGTTGAGACAAAAATGACAAAATCTATAACTGAACTGTTGTCCACAACAATCTGTTTAATTTTAGACCAAAAATATATTTCTCATAAACGGTTCAATATTTAGGCTTGAAATTTTCAGAATTTTCATAAGAAAATATGCTCTTTCAGATAAATTAAAAGTAAAATTTATCTAAAAATTATTGTGAAATGTCGCTTAAAATATTGAAAGATTTTTAGATGACAGCAATTATTATAATACATTTGACATTATATTGTCACTGCAAATCTTCATATGTTAGTGGCTGAGCCCCGATAGCTCAGTCAGCAACATGAGAGTCTGTCAATCCTGGGGTTGGGAGTTCAACACCCGGCTCGGCCATTATCCATTCTAACATTTGACAAAAGTCATTTGTCTCTCACCAATTGGTGTGAATCATCTATGTGATAGAGCAGCTGGAGGCTCGGTTTAGATATTGTGGTGATACTGGTGATAGGTGTTCCAGCCACTGCGATATGACCATAGTAGTTAAAAACAGCGTAAAACCCCACTAAACCAAATCATCTTTTAGTGATCTAACTTTGGAATGAGGTGATGGACTGTATCCAGGAATATACATTGTACTCTAGTCTCTCGCACAGCATATCTGAAGAAGTTGAACTTTGTAGAGCAAGATCAGCTTCATTGGACATTCCATTATCTTCTGATGCTATCTTGAGCCTCTTGTATATAATCTGTTTGTCTACAGGATATTCTCCCAGGATTCTGTGAAGAAAGAAAGTCAGAATACTTTTAAACCTTTCCAAAACGACAAAACTTTAGGGTGGTCCTATTCAAAAGCTGTTGCAGACGACAAATGTCATAGAGATAAAGACAAGAGTTATGTATGTTTAGCAAAGAAAATATTGAATAAAAGGAGAAAATGCTGGTTATCAGCATTTCCTTCTTTCGGCTCAATGTTTTCTCAAGCCATTTCGATCGGGGACCTCAAAACCAGTTCTTGTTGGAGAAAGGGTTGAAAATTAAACAAATACATGTACTAAACATATATCACTAAACCAGCTACAGTTTAGGAAAGGGTCAAATGAAAGCATAATCATGAATGTAGAAACAATTTGAGAAAAGAAGGGGAAAGGAAATCAGCATTTCATGAGCAACTGGGCCCTTGCTAGTCTTAATCCCTGCACAATTGTGACTGAATTTCTGCATGAAAATGAAATAATCTGGCTACAGAGGGGGGTTCGTTTAACAGGATCTTTGTAAAGGGCCTCTATGGCATTTCTTTTTAGAACAACATGGATCCAGATCAGTCACCATAAAAAAGAAAAGGAAAACTTGTGCAGTAAAAGTGTTTCTAATAAAATCAGCATTTTGAAATTCTTTAAACAAGCATGTCCATTTTAGCTCCACTGGTCGAAGACCAGCGAGCTATTGTCATGGCGTTGTGTCCGTCGTGCGTCCGTGCGTCCGTCCGTGCGTCTGTTAACTTTTTCTTTAAACATCTTCTCCTCTTATACCAGTGGGCCAATTTTAACCAAACTTGGCAGGAATGTTCCTTGAGTGACCCTTTTCAAAACTTGTTCGCGAATTTTTGATTCGTCAAAAAATGTGGGCGTGGCAGGGCGGGGCTTATCAGACTTAGAGAAATCATAAGAAAATTCTTTAAAAATCAACCATTGGGCCAATTTGAACCAAACCTGGCAGGAATGTGCCTTGAGTCATTCTTTTCAAAATTTTTCACAAATTTTTACATTTGTCAAAAAATGTGGCCGTGGCAGGGAGAAAGGGGCTTATCAGACTTAAAGAAATCATAAGAAAACTCTTTAAAAATCAACCACATGGCCAATTTGAACCAGACTTTGCAGGAACGTGCTTTGTGTCTTTCTTTTCAAAATGTATTCACAAATTTTTACATTTGTCAAAAAAAGTGGGCGTGGCAGGGAGGAAGGGGCTTATCGGACATAAAGAAATCATAAGAAAATCCTTAAAAAACCAACCAGTGTGCCCAATTGAACCAAACTTTGCAGGAATGTGCCTTCAGTCATTCTTTTTAAAATTTGTTCACAATTTTTTCCATTGGTCAAAAAATGTGGTTGTGGCAGGGAGAAAGGGGCTTATCAGACTTAGAGAAATCATAAGAAAATTCTTAAAAAAATCAACCATTAGGCCAATTTGAACCAGACTTTGCAAGATTGTTCTTTGAGTCTCTCTTCAAAATTCATTAACAAATTTCAAGATTTGGCTGTGTAAGGCTTACAAGAAATCATTGGATAATTCTCCCACTTTAGCCAGTGGAGCGATTCAGGCCCTCTTGGGCCTCTTGTTCAATGAGTCTGTAAGTCTAAAAAACTAGGCATCAATAATATCAATTATAGAGGCCCTTCATAGAAATCAGATAATCATTATTTCTAAATGAAAAGCTTTGATGATCTGTGGCAAACCTGTGATGCCCCTGACGGCTGACGGCCGAAACAAAATCCGTGAAAACCTGTGATATAACGGTCAGGGCCGTCATGGCCGTCATGGGTTTTAGTGCATCTGAGATTCAGAAATCAGACCTAACTTAATTTTGCAAACCATTGTTTAGTTGTGAATAAAATAGGTCAAACCTTTTATTTCAAACCTGTATTGGTAATCTCATGTTCTAGCATCTGTTTTTCTATCAAGCTACATTCTATGATTTTTATTCTCTGATCTGAAAAGATAAATTAACATAATGAACCATATCTTCCCCTATTTTTAAAGTAACTTAATAAATGGTGTAGTGGAAAAATGAACATGAAGATTGGTTTATTCTTATCTCGTAATTATCTGCCACTGAAAAATGTTTTGTCATACATGCAGACATCTATGTATTAATTGATAGTTACACAGTCATTTGGAAAAAAGCGCAATACAATACATTTATCATTATGAAATATCAATAATAATTCAACCACCATTTCAAACTCCCTTCTTACCCCACCCATCAGCTTGATGATTGAATGATTGAATGAATCTGGAATGTTTCTTTTAGTTACTGTAAACTCAAAGTCATTCAGGTGGGCGAAGCATATACCTTTGCCATGATCTAATACGGTTACAACTAATGAGTCTATAATGCAATGTTTGCATTTAAGGACAAAGTATTTTCAAACTAGTAGGAAATATTCAACCTTGCGTCCTTGACACTGTCAACATCACAAAGAGTCGTTTCCCTTGAGTTATAATTCGTCATAATGACGTAATTCATAATAAATTTCGCACCACAAGTTTTTTGTACCATAATTATTCTTCTTGTCATTGTTGACAGTAAATTTTGCAGTAGAAACTGCTAATTTTTTGAATCTCGAACGATTATTTACCTCTGTTTCAACGAAACTTTGCTTCCTTTCTGTTCTCTCTGCTCCCGAAAACAGCCTCCATTGTACGTGTAAGATCGTTCATTCCGGTCTGGGACACACGATTTCAGTGTTGACATTCCTCTAAACAACTTATTTTAGCAGTTTTGGCCTTTCAAAGTTTCAATTTTTGTCGCTTCAAACATATCCGCCATATTTGAGCAATGTAAATACGATTTGAGAAAGCCCCTGAGCATGCTCAACTATCCATGCTCAAATCCGGTATTTTGAGCACGATGTTGAATCTGAGAATTTTCGAGAAACCGTTCTCATCTTCCATACTCAAAATCATGGCCGATTTGAGCACGGTGCTCAGATTTGAGCGTGAGAATATACTTAAGTTTTTTCGAGAAACCGGGCCCTGGTCTACGGTCTATTGAGTTTTGAGGCGAAATCTCTGTTTACAAAAATACAGTAATTCTGACGACGACGATGCTGCTGCTGCTGCTGCTGCTGCTGCTGCTGCTGGTGATGATGATGATGACGATGACGATGATGATGATGATGATGATGATGATGATGATGATGATGGTGATGGTGATGATGATGATGATGATGATGATGATGATGATGATGATGATGATGATGATGATGATGATGATGATGATGATGATTCGGAACGAATGTGGTACATTTTTCATCCGAATATGGTACAAGTTTGTACCATATTCGGTCAGGCATTTTACCCCAAAACTGCAGATACGTATATGGTACAAATAGACAGTTGTACCATATTCGGCCGAATATGGTACATTTGTACCATATTCGTTTTTGTACCATATACGGTCCGTCATACCTCTATAGATTTATGACGATTGTCTTTCACAAATGAGCCAGTATCTCTAAAAAGGTCCCTTATAGCTTTTGAGACAGCCATGTTTCCAGATTAGTCTGGGCCTAAATACAGACTGACAGGGACCACTTCTGCTTTCTAACAGTTGCTATAGGTCATTAACAAGATTTTGCAAAACAACATGGTTCTAGATCAGACTGCGTGTATACGCAGGCTGATCTGGAACCATGTTGGGCTCAAAAGCCTTAAAGGACCTTTTTTCCAGATCCTGTCTCAAATGTTCTCATTTATGATTTAAATGAGTTTTAAGCGTTTTTTCTCTGACATGTCTGGTCTGTCAAAACCAACGTCACGCACGAAGTTCATTTCGCTGTCTGAATTTTCTCATCACATTAATTCTGTAAACGAGATTCATGAAAATATGCATATTTTTCCAAACATTGACTTACGAGGGGTGATCCAGAATAAGCGGTACTGGCTTTATAACTTCAATACGAATCTATCGAATTCAAAGAAATTTTTACAGCATAATATGTAATTTATCAATGATCCATGGACCAAATATCACCAAAATCGGACATAAAACAAAAAAGTTACAATAAAACTAGTTTTGTATATAACGCATAGGCGGGGCAGGTATGCACCGAACGTCACGACGTCGCAAGTTCGCAACGATGAAATAATGATGTTACTCCTCCACATAATCACATAGAGTTACAATACTCTTACTGTGACGTTCAATTCATTCACTTAACATATCCATGTACCATTGCTTGTCGATTGTAGAAAACATCCATTGATTGCCTAGAGCTATTTCACCAAAGTCCTTAAACTGACATTTCAGTAGTACAGATTTCATACAGGGAAATATCCACAATTCTTCTGAAGCTTAAACTGATGAGAAGGAACGACTTTAGCTTTCTTTGATTGGGGATGAAACAGGTGACGTCCGTTGTTGTGATTTTAAGTGTTTTTAGGTCATACAAGCGCACCTAAATTAATCTGTTGTTAGAATTTTATCACGGAATTTGCTAGATAAACGAAATCTTTGATTCAGAATTTCTTCAATGTACACGTGTTCCAATTATTTCTATATTAGGTAGACATGGAATCTAAGTACTGACAGCTGAGCCTATTCACGTTAAAATTTTCTGTCAGTATCCAAAACTCTCTACCATAACTTAGGTCCGTCTTGTAACAAATGTATTTGATGGTGAAGCGTGATCTCAAGTGTTGACGCCCTTATCAGCTTTAGTTGACGTCGCGTCCAGACTGCTCCTCTAGCTACTACCCCCTTTCTTTTCCTACATCAATGTTCTTCCCTTTTTGAAAATTCGGTACCAAACAATTGTGAAAATTTTAATAAAGAATGTTTTATGAGTTTTTCTACATTATTTTTTAGTATCGAATATGGAATATCCACGTTCTACGAAAAACTAAAAGACTGTGCACGTTCGAATACTCTGCCAACGTCATAGTCGACTTTTATCGCCAAATCAAAGTGGTCCACAGTTCTCCCGTTTAGCCAGAAAAAACGTTCAAATTTTGGTCATAGAATAGCACGAAGTTCTTTTTGATGTTCACAACGTCTCAGTAAAATCGTTTCGTTAGAAAGGGTTGAAAAACCATATAGAATACTAAAAATCCAAATTATTCTACCCCTGCCCCGCCTAACCGTACCTTGGTTGCTATGGACACGCTTCCAAGATGGACGCAATTAAAAGACAATGCCAATATTTCCGTATCGTGTCAAATATGAATAGTACTTGTATTTTGCCAAATTTCATCAAGAAAAAACACACAAATATCAATTTTAGAGCATCGGTACCGCTAATTCTGGATCACCCCTCGTACGTTGGTCTAAATTCAAAGTTGTTGCACACGATAAAATCAGTGTTACGAAATTCAAGATATTTGAACATAATATCATGAATAGCATTGAAACAAAAGGATTATCAGCATTTTTCTTCTTTCCCTAAATGCTTTCCAAAGAATCGAAACCAGGCCCCGGTTTTTCGAAAAAACTTAAGTATATTCTCATGAGAACATGCTCAACTTCAAAGGGATACTCTCCAGCGTTGAAGGGTATTCGATTGAAGTTCACGTGGATTTCGTGCGATTTGAGCACGGTGCTCAGATTTGAGCATGAGATTATACTTAAGTTTTTCGAGAAACCGAGGCCTGGTCTGGCTTTGGAGAAAACAAAGTATCAGCAAGAGCTTTTCTGGTAAAAACGAATTCCGCATCGACAGGATGATCTTCTAATCTCAATCCATTCTGTTTTCCGTAGTTAACAATTTGGATAAGTCTAAAATTTTGGCGTTTGGGAAAACGTATAACCATTTCCCAAACAAGACCTGCTTTAGAAAAGGCTTAGGAAAACAATGAGACAAAAGAAGAAAATGCTGCTTATCAGCATTTCCCTTTTTGCCTCAATATTTTTCTTTGCAATATTGTACACGAATGCAATCTTTATCAACACCCAATTAATTTTGTAGTCGTTGGAAGCTTTTGAATTGGACCGCCCTAAAATATTGTCGTTTTGGAAGGGTTAAGGTGTGTGAAATCCTGGGAATGATAAAGAAAATGAATAATCTAAATGAATGTGCAGCTTACTATGTGATATTCCTGAGCAAATCGCTACTTTTCATAAAAAGAACTTCGTAACTGCAGCCTGTTTTAAGCTGCAGTTACGAGTTTTTTGTTGAAAAGCAACTGAATCTTATTTCATTCTCCTTTATTTCGCAGATTTAATACACATGCCGGTTTTAAAGCCCCGAGAGGGCCTATAAACAAGGGATTTCGACAAACAATAAATGTCGATCTGAATCTGTTTTTCATTCATATGGAAACAATGTTATACATCCAATGGGAATTGTTTCTTGCTCGCTTTGTTTTAATAATGACATGTATACACACTGGAATTACTGATTCTTTTTTTTCATCATTTCCCAGATAAATTCCTTTTAGACAATTGTGAAAGCTTTCCTATAGAAGGTTTTGACGTCCATGGCTATAGGATGGTAGGTTAGAAACCCTTCAGGGAAAGAAATGTTGTCCTTTTCCCTCAAGAATATCTGCGATAAGCCTACATATCAGACCCTCTGTTAACATATTCATTTTTTTCTCTACAATAAGTCTAAATTTGAGCCGGTCTTCAATTGTGTCTCATATGAAGTCGTAATTTGAAAGAAAGCTTAAGAAAACAGTTGCATAACCCACGATTAATAACATGACAGAGCATCTCTAGCTATAAGCTACATCTGCTCTGCAAGGCCTTTTATCGTGACCTAAATATTTATTAGTAAATAATCAGTATTTCTGTCATAACATCAAACATTCAAGCCAAAGCTAGGAAAATGCTTTCGTTTGAATGTTTGAAGACACCTTGGAATTCGGTGCAGGGTAAGTAAGAATCGAGATTGGCTCTCTCAGAGGCGCGTACGGTGCATTTTATCTCGGTCAAAATACGTACAGTGTAAACTAGGAAAGTATTGAAGCGGACGAAAGGAGTTGTTTGGAAATTAAAGTAGTGACAGTAATGACAATGTTTAGTCATATACATATTTATTGCACAAACTTAGAATACATGCATGTAATTCTATTTACAACTATAAATCAACTTTGATTGTTTCATAATACAAACAGGAGAAATCGTTATCTCAAATCAACCAGTTTCTCCGAGGGCAGGATACTCCATCCAGTCTCTATCAAAGAGTACCTATAAAATCACACAACAATCAATTCGATTGGCCGAGACATACGTCACGTCCAATCAGATGGTTTGTAGTATAATTTTTCTTTGGACAATCGATTTATGAATAATGTTGGTGAAACCCCAGGTACAGCGAGATACTCGTATGCTTATTCCAACACAAAATTATTCGTTACTCGATTTCATTTTTTAGCAATATGACAAGACATATAAAAGCATTTTGGAAATAACAGTATGGATATAGGCCTTATTAACGATTCGCAAACTAATTTAATAATCTACACGTACATTGTTTTCCATTACTAAAACAAGCAGATTCAGCCTAAAGAAAGCCAAACAATTATCAAAGGATAAACTTTCCTGGTCACAAAATGTTAGGCCTATATACTTGGGTCATTTACGTAATTTCGGAGAAAAAGACAGAAGTATCATATGACCTTAAAAATTGAGCCTGGATCTGGAAAAAAGTACTTTTAAGAATGGCATTTAAGAACAACCTGGATCCAGAACAGCCTGTGAATACGCAGTCTTATCAGGACCCATGCTGCCCTCAAATAGCTTCTTCGTGATTTAAGGGACTGTAAGACAGCAACATCGATCCTGCTCTTAGGTACATGCTGATCTGGAAACAAGGTAGTCCCAAATGCTATATACCTTTTTACAGACCCCGGATCAAAATGTAAACCAAATTTTTTTAACGCAATCATTTGAACAAAAATTGTAAAATCTATCATTACAGCGACAAAATCGTTTTAAGAAAATGATGTAAAATTGTTGGTTCCATTTTCTATTAATGAATTCTAGAGCATTCACTTTTGATGTCGTCAAAATCAGTTATCGCTTTTGAAAGGGTCTAGACTGATCTTAAAGCGGACAAGTTTGAACAGACACATCTTGTCGAAAATGGTTCCATACTTTGACGCCGTATGTGAGTGAATGCTTTTGAATAATATTTAATTGGGAACTTTAAAAGAACCTGGTATGTGTAACAAGCTCATATCTCACGGTGGGAATTTTCGTGATAAACAGCAGCAATGACAATTGCACAAACTCTTCAATAATTGTGTAAATATATTACCGATTTTAACTGATATTCTCAAATTTGGCCACTATATATCAATCAAAGTGTTGAGAGCACTGTAATTGGACGTCTCTGATTGATTGAGCGGGATTGTACATGAACGAAAGATATTTTATTCATTCTTCTGTGTTTAATTCTATAAGATCGGTTTCGGACATACGAAATCGGCTTTAATACCAGAAAACCCTTCTCAGGCTTCAAATTGATTTGATTGCCGTTTCAAGACAACTGATTTGTCGCTATGAATAATCACTATTAATTTGATTACCAAATTCAATTAAGGCCATGCGATTAGCACTTTTGTCTTCTTGTTTCGGTTTACTATGAGTATTGTCGTCAGTTATACTTTTCTTTGATTTTATAAAGTACGCTACAAAGCAATTTATTCAAAATGTAAGCCAACGCGCTACATAAATGAAAGCCGCGATAGCTCACTCAGCAGAGCACTCACCTTGTACTCTTTACACATGTTATATCCGGAAGGCCCTGGGTTCGAATTCTACTCAGACATTGTTCTTTTTAATAATCTTTTTTATACGCCGCCGGAGGCGGACGTATATTGGCGTCATCTTCTCCGTCTGTCCGTCCGTCCGTCCGTCCGTCCATCCGTCCGTCCGTCCATCCGTACGTCCGTCCACTTTTCTTGTCAACGCAACTCCTCCTAAGTTTCTGGCTGGATCTTCTTGAAACTTGGTCAATGTTATCACCTCAATTGGTAGATGTGCAGGAAGGATGGATTTTATGGTTCGTTGATTTTTGCCAGAGTTATGCCCCTTAAAAACTTAGTCTCTGGGGCTTATTGAAATTGCAGCCTTGTCAACGCAACTCCTCCTAAGTTTCTGGCTAGATCTTAATGAAACTTGGTCAATGTTATCACCTTAATTGGTAGATGTGCATGAAGGAAGAATTTTATGGTTCATTGATTTTTGCCAGAGTTATGCCCCCTTAAAACTTAGTCTGTGGGGCTTATTGAAATTGCAGCCTTGTCAACGCAAGTCCTCCTATGTTTATGGCTTGATATTAATGACACTTGGTCAATCACCTCAATTGGTAGATTTGCATGAAGGAAGGATTTTATGGTTCATTGATTTTTTCTAGAGTTATGCCCCCTTAAAACTTAGTCTCTGGGGCTGATTGAAATTGCAGCCTTGTCAACACAACTTCTTCTAAGATTCTGACTGGATCCTTATGAAACTTGGTGGATGTTATTACCTTAATTGGTAGATGTGCATGAAGTAAGGATTTTATGGTTCATTGATTTTTGCCTGAGTTATGCCCCCTTCAATCTTAGTCTCTAGGGTTTAATGATATTTCAGTCTCGTGAACGCAATTCCTTCCAGGTTTTTGACTGGATATTTATAAAAACCTTTTTGTGAACACAACTTTTTACAGGTTTTTGTGTGAATATTTATAAATCCTTGTCAATGTCATTTTTTTTGTCTCAAGTTTTATAAGTGGCGGCGTATATTGTGACCATGGCACTCTTGTTCGACTTCTATCTCCACAGTCGTTGGCGAAAAAACGACCGCAGTGATTTAGAATCGATCTTAACACAAATTCAACGAAATAAAGTAATGAAACGCCGATCATTTACATACAATTCCGCTCAATCAATGAGAGGCGTCTAAATATAGTGCTTCAAGCACTTTGATTTTCATTCCTGTTTAGAGGTAAAAAAAGAAAAAAAACACGGTAGCAGTTTTCCCTGGTTGTGGTTACAAAACAAATTGAATACATACTTTTCCTGAAACAAAATACCAGATGAATTGGAGCACCTAACCATGGATTCCTCATACAAGTACTACCGCAGCATCCTTACATCTACAGATGTGCATAAAAAGAAGAAATTGGGAATGTGCCGTCGGGAAATGGCAGTGGAGTACAATAAGCAATTTAAATCTTCATATCATTATCAACGAAAATTTGAGAATAGCAATGTCCCTATCTGTGAGCATATTCATGCGATTATCCAGGTACCATCTGTTGCAGACCCATTGCTTCATCCTCTTAGCTCAATTCACGTAAACGGGTCTCTTAAACGAAATAAATACAGATCGCTGTCACTTAGTCTTACACTAGTAATAATCATTGTTGTCATGATCATCGATCAGTATGTAAATAGGTCATGATACTGTCGAATATCAGTGATACAGATGCTGGAGAAAAAAAACTCGTAAGAGCAACTATTTTTCTGAATAGGTGGATTTCACTAGTGTCTCATCTGAGGCTGTTCAGATGGAACCCCGATTTGTCATCGAGTCGAACCCGAGTTGCGAAATGAACTCACTCCCCGATAATCAATTTCAAAACCCTGGTTCCAAAGTACGTCTCGTGGAAACCCCGTTCCTTTAAATATGTCAAAGACTTAAACAACAATGATCAAAGAAAAGGAACCTATCATACACAATACGTGCATTGAATTGGGCAATCATTCTAAAATGTGTGTTTTCAGTAAACACATAAAGAAAAACAAACGTTTTACAGAAGAAATAATCCGAACTGGTTTTGAACCAACGGCGTTCCAAATTTCAAACTGAAAAAAGGTTGCGAGGTTAATCCTTTCCCGTTTGAGCTATCGCTGCTGCTGATGATATAGGGTGTCTGTTTACATTATAACCATAGTGTATGCATGTATCGCTTTCTAAAGATCTTACCCTTTACACAATGAATATTACGAAAGTCAAAAAACTACAAGAAATTGATTAAATCGAAAAAAGATCGTAAAGTTGGTTAAGACGTGGCATGAATTGAATCGGCCAATGAATCTTATAGTATTTGTTAGAGAACACATAGAAAGTAGGAAAAGATACGACAGTTTTCCTGTATGGTCGCAAAATCTATTTTGAATTTTGGTCAACTGGCAATTGAGTCTGAGAAAGGGTTTTTTGGTAATGAAAACCCATTTCGCCTGTCCAAAAGTGGTTATAAGAATTGTACGTCCTTTCGGACGTCCAATTAAAAACGGTTAAACATTGTATTGTAAGATACATTTTTGTCTCCAATTTCTCTTAAATCGCACGGCGATTCTATTCGGTGGTACATGACAAGACTGTTTCCAGCGAATTTCACTTGAAATGGTGCCAATGTAATCCTTGAGTTGATGCTTTTTCAACGTGATATTTTCTATCGTATCACTGCTTTTCAACGAAAAACTCGTAACTGCAGCTTATCTTAAGCTGCAGTTACGAGGTTTTCGTTAAAAAACGACGGTCTATTGTTATAACTACGTTTCCATCACATCGTAAACATGACGTTATAGGAACTATATGGAATCCCGATAAGCCTTTATCTATCTAAAGCGGAAGGGGTACGCACCATAAACCGCGAAAAATCGCCATGTTCATGCATTTATTGTAACGTACAAGTACATGTGATTAGAAAAGGTTATGCAAAAACCGTGACGTCAACATCGCCTCACCTGAAGGCTTACATTGTACCAAATATTTTGAGATTTTATGAAGAAAAACACAAACTATTGTTATGTGCCACCTTGATTTTGTTACAGAAAGAACATTATGTGATGTATAAGGCGAGTTTGTTTATATAAGGGTATGCCAATGCATCACTTGTTCTCGCTGGTTCGAGACCATCTCATTCCAGTGCTGTAGCTCCTTGCCGCGAGCAAACATGAACGATCCGATCGTAACCTTGCCCACGATTTTATCTGAAAATAGAATAAGAGTTTTTCGGTACAAAGATAATCAAGCATGCATAGCCTAACTTTAATTTAGTATTACTTGTTTCCATTAAAATCCGAGCGTTCTGATTGGTTGAGATTTTTTTTCGTAGCTGCCGGAACTACTTGCTCTGTCAAACATATTGTATTACGCCACACCATTAACTCGTCAATTAGGATAAAAAAATCAATTATGAAAAGTTGTGTTTTGTTGTTGTTTTTAAATATCATAATATTAATTTAAAAGAAATGAATGTATTTTTTTCATGCAGGTATGAAAAATGAAATATAATTAAACGTTTGTATGAACCACTTCAATGATTCATACAGTCTGATATGATTTTCTTTTTCATACCTGCATGAAACAAACACAACTGCATTTATTCCTTAAATATCTTTAGCAACACCACTGATAGATGTACTTGTGGGTTATCTTAGGTCTATAATTTCACAAGCCACAAATGGTGTCGAGGGTAGAGCTGGGTAACTTGAATGCGAAGGTCTTTAGTTTTCCGTAGGATTTATATAATTTTGTAATAAGAAAAAGGTGCACCCATCTTAATATGCAATTTTATGTCGCATAACGATGATGGTTATATTTGCGTTGTCGAAGGATGTAGATGGGTAGCTTGAAGCGCTTTTATTTAGTTTTCTATGAATTTGGTATGGAATTCAGCACTCTGAGGAAACCCGACTTACCTAGGGCTACATAAAATGTGCTGATGGGTTTTTGGAATTGAAAAAAATATTGTGGGTACTCATTTGAATCGTCTCATCGAGACGATTCAAAAGGGTACCCACAAAATATGGTTTGAATTTCAAATAACGATTTTAGAATACTTTTATCCCACATGCTTACCTTTATATCCACTTTGATGTTGCATAGCGGTGATGGTTATATTTGCGGTGTCGAGGGAGGCGCTGGGCAGTTTGAATGTGAAAGATTCATTAAACACCGGGCTCTCAGACTTCTTTACCACCTCGGTCTTTTTGGTTTTGATCGTCTTGTTCTGGACCATAAGTTGCACTTTGACGTAGGAATCTGAAAATGTAAAGCAAAGACCAATACAGTTTTGCTGTCAAATGTTGAACTCAACCACGTTTGCGTTTACTCTTGGCATATTTGGTTCGATTTTGATTTGATTACCCAAAGCATCACTGTGTATCAAGTCATTTGATTGGAAGCGATGAGATCTTACTGTGTCCAATGAGAATACCTATCGTGATACCAAATATATCAGACTAAATCCACCAAGGTGGACGTGGCATCGAAGTTTGTTTAACCTTGGTTTGCCAAGAGGAGGTTCACCGGTCGTTAGTGTTACATAAAATCGTATCTAAGTATTTGGTCAAATTAAATCAATTTGATATTCTAGATATGTGAGACTGTTCAAGAGGAGAAATTACCAGATAAATCTAGAGTTTTAAATGGTAATTGGATATTTAGTAAGATAATATGAGAAATGTTGCTTATCCATACTTCTTTTTTCTCTCAATACATTGTTTTCAAAGCTTTCTTGATTTGAAATGTCGTTGTAAGATGATGTTAGGGGAATGATATGATGTAAGAGATTCGCGTGTGTACGACTTTGTGCACGGTCCCATCGAAATGCAAATGAGCCTAGATCGCATTTGAGAACAATATGGTTCCAGATCAGCCTGTGCATACGCAAAGTCTGATCAGGAATGCATGTTGTGCTCTAATAGAGATTTACGAATTAGTACGAAATGGAATACGAATACGAAACCGAGATAAATTATAGGGTTGGAGGGAGCATCTCAGCATACGTGATGATGGTTCCCCTCTTTCTGTGTTGAGTGAACGTGTCTAAATTCGGAGGTGGTGGGTTCAAATCCTACGCTGTCTTTTCTCTTTTTTTTCTTTTTATGTACCGGTATTCCCTTCTAATAATAGATAACATTGAAATATATGTGCTAAAATACACTTTAAAGGCAAAAATTTGTTTAATTTTGTATATCACATTTATTATTTCATCGAAAGAAACAAAATTTGGGCAGCCAATAATTGGATCATATACAAACTGCAGATGGCATCTATACAGAAATAAATCTCATTCACAGAAGAAGAGCTAAACTTCACGTCACAGAAGGGTGTATTTTAAAACAAATTAAAATCAGAAGAGGGATATCCACCTATTGTGTCAATTACGAAAACACGACGAGTTGTGCCTTTCATAATGTTTGATCCTGCCCTAAACCATGACCGACCATTGACGGAAAAGTGTCGACTTCGATAACGCCAGGGTACAGCTATGACCGATTCGAGTCCGTCCTTTGATTTTTTAAGGTGTGAAGCGTAATTTGTCGCTGAACAAAACCGTTTACTGGCGGGTTCAGCCATCCTCGATGTACTTGACACAATTATATCCGAAGATCTGATTATGTCTGTGTCTAGTATATGACCGACTCTAATCTCCGCCCCGAAGTCAGTCTGGACACTGATTGGACAGTACTATTCCCGATTGTTACGGTTGCCATTTGTGTTGCTGAAAATGATCCGTTCCGTCAGAGGTGAGAGGTTCCTGAGCCTGAGTAGTCGAAAAAAGCGTCGAAAAAAGCCAATCGCTCTGAAAAAGGGAATAACTCGTGCATGCCTTACGGAAAAAGGCAAGCTTTGATATAGATTAATTCGAATTTGTTGCTGGTAAAAAAGTCGTTTTAGAATCGTTACTTGGCAGAATTTTTGTCTTACATTGTGTAATATATGCATGGTTGACAAACCGCATTAAAATTACGGACTACGGCAGCAAATAACGCCACAGCTTTGGCCGTTTCAAAGACCAATCCTCGGGCTTGAATACCAAATGTAGGCACTTCGAGTAAAAAATGTCTAAAATATTCATCTTGTCTAAAATCATACCGAGTATACATTTTGTAAACTTGTTGGTAACGCCGATCACTATCGGTAGTAGGCAATGATTTCGAGTTGCAGTTGCGGCATCAAATTAATGGATGTGTTCAACACCGACTCCGGAGATCAGTGAAGCACGGCAAAATAAACAAGTTAATGTCATATTGATTTAGGCGTGCAAAGGAATTTTTTTAGAAGATTAAAATTGAAAAGTAGTCGCATGTACAAAAACATTCACAAAAAAGTTTGTGTTGGAAATGTGGGTCAATATAAAAAAATCACAGAACATTAAATTTACACTTATTACAAAATAACATTGAGAGAGAAGAAGTATTTGCTTACAACCAACATTTTCTCCGTTCTGCTCAATATTTACTTGGCTGTTTAATGCAATATTCGACCTTTGGCAAGAATTTTACGTTTTGTGCAACACCTTTTGACTCGGACTTCCCTAAAACTGTCACCAATCGGACATCTGTACCCCTACTGTGCTTTGTTACTGAAAAAGTGCTATGTGATCAAAAGCAATATGGCTTCTTCTTGGGACAATTATAACGACGTTCTAAAGTTTCATGGACCTAGGTCTAACGATTCTTGAGTTAAGGACACGGAAATAAAGCAAGAGCCGTCACAGACGGATTATGCTCCCCGAATAAGTGTTTGTCACAAAATAAAAACTATCATACATTAAGCCCCCTTTTCCCATGACAGCTTTTTTGTACACACATTATTTATACAATATGGTCTAGAACATCCTATTTATTACATGAGCACAAAAATTCATTAAATTCTGCCCATTAGATGAAGAGAAATAAGAGAAAAACTAATTTTTACACTAAGGCCCCTTTTTCCATGACGCAGCCTTAAATTTACAAACGGACAAAAAGGTCCCTAGGTATTGACCCAGGGAGTTCACATGTGAAGTTTCATTGAATTTGGTCCAAGAGTTGCTGAGATATGGCTGTGGACGGACGGACGGACGGACACACGGACGGACGGACGGACAGACGGACGGACGGACGGACAGCGTGGCGACTATATGCTCCCCCGAAATTTTTTCGGGGAGCATAAAAAGGGTCTACAGATCAATATCGTCGCTTTTCTTCGAAAACCTCGTATCTGCGGCTTATAACAAGCTGCAGATACGGGATTCTCGAAGAAAAGCAGCGATATACCACTTTCTGCTTCGTATGTGTGTGTGCGGGGGGGGGGGGGGAATAAATATTCCACCTGGTAGCTATGTAGCTCTCTTTATTGTAAACTGGCACGATTTAAAAACGCAAAAGAGATTTTTATTAACCATTCTTTTCCTGCAGCCTCGATCGGCACCATAATTTGGGGACATGCATAAGACAATGTATACCCCTCACAACCCAGCGATTTTGTAGTGTCTTCTGTAAACTAACCGGGCATCTAAACCTCCCATCACAAAATGCTCTAGTGCCTGGTACATTCAGACCACGTGCAAAACCACTAAGTTTTTTTGTGTACAAACTGCCTAATTGATTTACTCATTGAAAACACACGACAACTATGGATAGTTTTCGTATGCATTTAATCTTTGGGATTATTTTGACATACAGGAACTAAGTTCTTGGGCTTTTGACCGGCAGTGTTTCGCAAACGTAGGTAGCTAGACGTTTTAATGTAGCCGATGTAGTGTTTTCAAGGTTACTGAGACGTGTAAATGACCAGAGAACAAATGCAGACCACCCAACTGTGTAACAACTGTACGTCAAGACATTTATATACGTCAAAGTCACTTACGCAACAGGTTTATGACTACAGCAAATGCTATGGTTGGTAATTGAGGGTGGCCGATACATCGTGACACGGTGATACATCACCTGCGAGAACCCGGGATTCGCTGTCGTCGTCCTGTTTGGTGCCAGACTCTCACCCAACGTCATCGCATTTTTGCATAAACGGACGTCCATTCAGACACTATGAAAAACTGGATTTTCCATAGAATTACATAGAGGCAAATATGAGTGACCTGCCACCATATTCCAAGTATCCTGATACATCCCCCTGATTTCATTTCCATTTCCATTTCGTACTCCATTTCGTACTAATCCGTAAATCTCTAATAGCTGCTTCGTGGAACGTAAAAACTTTGAGATTGCAGCATGGGCCCTTATGAGATTGGCACGGGATGATTTGGAAACGGTGTTGTTAAAAATGCTATAAGGGCCCTTTTTAAGATCTCAAATAATGTTCTTGTCTAGTATTGCATAATATAAAGCCCCTCAACAAAGGACCAAAGCAATTTGTGACAAGATGATTGAACAAACCATCAACAATTTGATGCAAATTAAGAAATTTGATAATGGCGTTTGAGGGACCATTAATAAACATGCGTATTAGATATCGTCGCCTTTTCAACGAAAACCTCCTAACTGCAGCTTATTTTAAGCTGCAGTTATGAGGTTTTCGTTGAAAGGCATCGATATGCTAAACCGAGTTCTTGGATAGCCAAAAAGAAGCCATATTTTACAATAAGGACCTGAAATCCGTGCTATTTTACCATCAGTGTCAGACCACAAGCCATATGTTCTAATCAGAAATGCAATTTGCATAAAACCCCGATATCAGAAGAGAGAATCACAGAACAGGAAAAGCTGAATTAGTCATTCAAATTTCATTGTAAAGGTCTAGAGTGTAGCGTCCATTGCCAAGTTTCAAGAGTTGGTTAACCCGTTCCAAAATGGGAAACATTTAGACTGTTTCAATTTGAAAGCTGCTTTATATACACAGATGCATGAGATCCAAGATACGTAATGTTTTGGTTAAGGTTTTATTTGCAAGTGTCATATCTCTTTTTCTACTGATGTTATCGCTCTGAAATTTTGCACGTGTTTTTATGACCATAATATAAGCGTCTATGCAAGGATCTATTGCGCTGACTTGTTGTGTAGAGATATTACAACCTTTCTTGACTCCAAATGTTTATGGTAGTTTTTACGTGCACAAGTCATTAATCTGTCCAAATGTTGTTTCTGATTGAACTATTGCTTTCAAACTGAATACATATTTCTATGACTATAATATCATCCTCTATACAAGGATTAAAGATTGTGTTACTCTGACATATAATTTACAGGAATCCTAGCTTTTTTGATCTTAGACTTAATTTCACTTTCATTCTCTTGGTAGTCGCAATTTGTTGTCCTTTAACAGCTTTTTTTTATGCACGATACAGAAACATTAAAAAGCAAAATCACTTTCGAACATCAAAATAGGCACGAAACACGTTTGTCCACAATGATACCTCAATCACATTGCAATTATTTGCCTATGTTTAGACTCGAAATATTCGCAGATAACCATTTTATAATCAGCATTGAAGTTATTTTACTGTTTTTATGATTTCTTTTTTTTCTTTTTTGACATTTATGTATACAAAACAAATTGTTTGAATCAATCACATACTGGCTATCAGATAAAGTACCCATAAAACAAGCATCGCTGGCACTCAATCTTGCATACCATTTGTTGTATTAAAAACGTCTTAACTAAAGGATAGTTCTACTATAGTTACATCACTTATGAATGTAACTGACAATGCATTATGTTCCCAGATGACATTCAAACCATTTATACATATTCATAAGATGTCAGTTGACGCTTTCCCAAACGACAAAATGTTGAACTATTCCATCTTAAATAAAAGCTACACCAGCCGACAAAACAGAAGTTGACAATGGAAGGATTTTCAAAACACATAAACACAGAAAATATTAAGGCAAAAGAAGAAAATGCTGATCATCAGCATTTTCTTCTTTTGCCTCAATGTTTTCCTATGCCTTTTTTATTAGAGATGTCACAACACGGGTATGTTTAGGAAAGGGTTATTGGAATCACTTGGTTGACAAAATCGTGAATATTGTTGTAGTGGGAATGCCATTATTCTCTGTTTCATTAATTCTATCACGCAAACTTAACCTTGAACAATGCAAATTGTTCAGAATCGATGTAAACATGTATGTTTGCTGCTTTTCTCGAACAACGAATTCCTAGCTGATATCCTAAGTGTACACTGCAAGTAACGCCTAACGTTAGATAACCTAGATGTTAATAGTGTTAGGTTCCTCTGTCGATCAAATCAACTCGACCAAGCGCGATCAAGCGACCGACTACAGATCGAGCTTTGTCGGCATGAGTGATCGGGGATAATTGGCATGATTGAGCTTGATTGAACGTGGCGCCAATCGGGATAGTGGGAACATAGTATACTTGTACTTTAAATCGACATTAAAATCGTTCTATGAATATGAGCGATAAACTCTGTACCTACACCATAGCCAAACAGACAAATGTCAATATGTATGTAACCAATACCTTAACTTGTATCCCTGGGAACATTCACGATATATAGACTTATATGTATTACACCCAACCTATCGTCGCTTTTCATAAAAACCTCGTACATTCAGCTCAACACAAGTCATTTCTGCTATTATGCGTGCTGTATAATTAGTCCGGACTTCCATACATACCTATAAGTGGTGTACCATCTCCTGTAAATGCGTCCCCCTCATATATACCGACAGTAATTCTCTCTAAACTTGTAATACATACCTATAAGTGGTGTACCATCGCCTGTAAATGCCTTCCCCTCTTATATACCGACAGTCACTCTCTATAGATGATTGTTGGTATTATTTATAATTCTGATTAGTAATACATACCTATAAGTGGTGTAACATCGCCTGTAAATGCCTTCCCCTCATATATACCGACAGTAATTCTCTCTAGATAATTGTTGTAATATTTATAATTCTGACTTGTAATACATACCTATAAGCGGTGAACCATCTCCTGTAAATAGGCCCCCCTCATATATACCGACGGTAATTCTCTCTAGATGATTGTTTGATATATGATTCTGACTTGTAATACATACCTATAAGTGGTGAACCATCTCCTGTAAATGCTTTCCCCTCATATATACCGACAGTAATTCTCTCTAAACTTATAATACATACCTATAAGTGGTGTACCATCGCCTGTAAATGCCTTCCCCTCTTACATACCGACAGTCACTCTCTCTAGATGATTGATATATAATTCTGACTTGTAATACATACCTATAAGTGGTGAACCATCTCCTGTAAATGCTTTCCCCTCATATATACCGACAGTCACTCTCTCAAGATAATTGTTTGATATATGATTCCGACTTGATATACATACCTGGTGTACCATTGCTTGTAAATGCCTTCCCCTCATATATACAAAGAGGCACTCTCTCTAGATGATTGTTTGATATATGATTCTGGCTTGTAACACATACCTATAAGTGGTGAACCATCTCCGGTACATGCTTTCCCCTCATATATACCAACAGTCACACTCTCTAAACTTGTAACACATACCTATAAGTGGTGAACCGTCGCCTGTAAATGCTTTCCCCTCATATATACCGACAGTAACTCTCTCTAGATGATTGTTGTACGTTAGTGACACCATGAGCTCTCCGCGCAAATCAGCCGTCGTCTGTGTGAAAATAAAGGTGAAAACAAGAGTTTATATTAGGAGATATACACATTATTTATCTGGAAAAAAAAAAACGCTTTAAACACGACAACCATTGTGTCTCTATCACTGTACGTAAACTACAGAAACGGATCCAATGGTTTTATCGCATTGGTGTTCCAATGGAGATCGATATAAGAATTTTAAGGTAGTCTTTACATTAATAAACGATCTGAAATTATACATGTTCCGCAAGGTCCAGTAGCCATAAATATTTCGAGCCAAATATTGACGAAACTACAACAAATAGTAGCTTTTCAACAATACGTCGTAACAGAAGCTGCAGTTACGAGGTCTTTTGTTGAAAAGCAGCGAAATATCGGTATCTAACGTTATCATAACATTAAATCACGCTGTACACCAACAAAAGACTGAGTCCATCCTATTTTTGACAGAAATGATTGATAGAGATGTCGTCTGCTACAAGACGGATGGTATCGTGATTCGTCTGTATTATCATTCTCTTGATATTCATATGGTAAATTGTGTCTGAGGTCTTGTGTTATGAAAGATAACCTTGTCAAAACTGCCCTGGTTTTGACGTCCCTAGAAGAAATAGTTTGAGAAAACGTTGAGAGAAATGGAGAAATTGCTGATAATCAGCAATTTCTCCACTTCCCTCAATATTTCTATGCTACAATATGTTCATGTTCTTTTTTTGATATTTTATAATTGATATGGCAAATTGTGTCTATGGCCTTGTATTATCAAATATAACCTTCTCACAATTGCACTTAGGTACATCTTTTTAACTTTTAAAAAAAGTATTAACCCTACAAATGTCCAACAGGCAATAGCAATATCAAAACTACATAATTAGATTGACCGCAGTATGGCTTGTTCTATGCGCTTCTTGAACAATAGTAATAATCCTTTTTAGCCAGTTTCGATTGTGTTTGGGAACTATAATAATTTTGTTCTTCGACTTATTAAACAACATTATTATATGGTATTTTCAAACAGTTGCTTCAAAAAGTAACTTTGATAATTCCCATTATTAGATAGATAAATGTGCACTTAAGTAAAGCAGCAATTCAAATGAGACTTTGAACGAACAATAAACTGTCAAGTTAAAAAATCGATGCATAGAAGAAACAAATCAGCGAAATACTTTTCAACCAAATCCCGACGTATGAGGAAACTAACAATCCTAAAACCAAGTAAATTGACCATAAACCGTTTGTGGTATTTTAAACCCTGATCTGAAAAGAATGAGCAGTTCTTTACTTTTGCTTTTTTACAGTTAAGACGTATTATGGTAATCTGGTCGCCCTCTAACGAAATACTTTGATTCATCAGATCTAAAAGTTTATTCCCTCCAAAGGTCACGTCCTATATACGATGTGCAATGGACATTAGTCATATCTTGGTATATATGACAGACATTATTAAAGCGAAGTTGTCTAGAATCATTTACATAACATTACACAGTGTAGACGCAAAGGGCAAACATTTCCATAACAATATTCTTTATCTGTCTGTCCATCAGAAGGACCGGAAAACATCTCAAATAGTCTAGAGCAGGCTTTTAAGAACCAATAAGGTATCTATGAAACCTACTTGGATCTTGATCAGCCTGTGCATACGCACAGTCTAATCAAGATCCACGTTGTTCTCTTGCTGATGTTCTGTCCGTCAGAAGACCAGAATACATCTTGTATAGTCTTAAACCAATTACTTGTTGTGTTCCAGTGAACGCACTGAATATGGCATTTTGATCATGGAGACAAATTGTGTTTCTAAATGCTCGACAATGAAGTAGCGTGTATATGTGTGTATATGTTTTGTTCTTCAATCCTTGAGCGAAATGTACGAGTGTGAAACATACGAGTAATTAGATATACACTCTATATAGATCTTAGGATCGGTTTCTTTACCAAACAAGATACGTGTTGCTACCGACGTCAAGAAATGCTTGAAAAACACCAAAATAAAAAAAGGAATTGTCTATTTGAATTCTCAAAAACTATCAAACATTCACAAACTATCCCACAGAGTCGCCAGTAATTTTGATTGACCTTAGCCAAAAGTCTGCAACAGAACAGATGGACCTAAAGGGCAAAAGATTATAAAATCGGCCAAATGTGCAGGCAATAGGCAATGTAAGTTACTGGCCTCTGCGACTTCTCCTTCAACTTTCGCCAACACGTTCAACACTATCAGAAATAAAGTCTTCATGTGGGTACACTGTATGTTTTTCTCAACAAAAATTTAAGACATCCTATCATTTGTAATTTTAACATACCTCTGCGACTTCTCGTTCGAGATCTCGCCATATAACGAGCCGTTCATCACTGTCACAGTCATGGTCTTTGAGCGGATATAGGGCATGTCCGATAACTTGGTGTTTCTTATGACGATCTACGTCGTACACCGTTAATTTTAATACACGATCATTTACACTTCTGTTCGAAACCTGTGGAAAATAAAGGATGTGGTAATATTTCAACACTTGCGATTTCATAAACCGTCTCTAACGTACAAAAACGTCGTAACTACAGCTTATAAAAGCTTATTCAATACACGATCATTTACACTTCTGTTCGAAACCTGCGGAAAATAAAAGCTGTGGAAATATACATGATCTAATAAATAGTCCGTAACATTCCAAAACACCGTAAATATAGCTTATTAATGCATAAAATGTGCGATTATGGACCCCTATAAGCATGCATTAACAAAACGAAACTTGGTTGTTAACGGGAGAAAATGTGCATTATTCAGAAAAATTACGTGCCTTCAAAGTCCGGATTTGTATTCAAATATCTTCGATTTGTTCTTTGAAAATAAACAACTGAGGCGCGTTCTTTAGAGCGAGATTTTTAAGATTTCTTAAGGTGTTTTGGATAAAGCGTTTTTAAGATCGAGACTTTGACCGAGCTGGTCCGAATGCTCCATATTCATACAAATGACGTCAAAAGTATGGAACATTCAGAACACCGCGGTTTATGAATTATGGAGTGTTCGGAACAACTCGGTCAAATATCTTTTATATTGTTTGTACAGAGTTGAACGAGGGGTATACGAAGTATAGGGTAATGGCGCCTCCCATTGAGCGTCTTAACAATATTGCTTTTAAGAACGCTTTATCCTAAATATCTTAAGAAATCTCAAGATATCTCAAGAAATCTCGCTCTAAAGAACGCACCTCTGATCGGTCTCCCTCAAAAACCCAAGTGCACCAGATGGCCTATAAATGTAACACATAATGTTAAAGTTACTCACCTGAAAAACGTAACTTTCTTCAAATTTAGGGTTGCAAGTTTTCTTTTTAAATTTTGATTGTAAATACCGTCTCTCGTCAGGCATTAGATATATTCTGAAAATATATGAAGTAAATATGATCAATAGGGGACGATTTTATCCAGTTAATAGTGACGTAATTCCGGACAAAAAATAGTATTTCTTTGCTGTTGTAATAAAATCTCGTAATCTTGAATCAAGCCGTAGTTACAAGATTTTATAACAACACAGACGGTTTATCAAAACAAAACCGAAAACCCATTCTATGTTTTGCCCAAAATTCATTGCCATTAGCCACAAGGGTCCTTTATCCAGATTTCCGGCTGATATACATTCTAATCCAGTTTGAATGATACAACGGCAAATATCTACACGTACAATTGATCAATGTGTCTGCACCGTTGTCTTTGTGAAAAAAAACAAAGATCTATTATTTAGCTGACGTTTTGTTTTCATTTAATTTTGTTGGTTTCAGCAGTTTCTTAATCTAAATATTTGCTGTTTGAGAAAGGGTTAAACAATGTATATTATGATATATGAATGTGAAATGCATGGTGCATTATAGGTCTGAAGTAGATCTATACGTTATAATGAATTATACGAAGGAATGAAAAGCTGAAATACGCAGAAATATGGGGATTTAACTAGAAATTTGAGAGTATGCATTTCCCTATGGGCGTAAATTCTAATCAAAGCAATTTCAACTTGAATAAAACAAAGTTCAAGAGAGCTATTGTAATATTTCACCTCGTAATATGTGCGAGAAAATTACTATTTCAGCTTGGATACGGAAAGAGGGCCTCACAGTATTTGAAGGAAACATGGATCCACACCAGTCTGTGCATGCGCACAGTCTGATCTGGATCCATGTGGTCTCTAATAACGCATTCATTATATGCAGCGGATGTGAAAGAACAGCATGGATCCTGATCTTCATTCGCCCGAGAAAACGAAGTGCCACACAAATGCCACCCGCGAGGGCCATTTTCTATAGCATTGCCCATTTGTAATTCTTTATTGGAACGATTCTAGTAATTCCCAATGCTGTAACAAAGATATACTTCAACTTGTAGCACAGTCAATTCTCATAGAATTTCGCTTTTCCGTTTAGAATGAAGCAATTTTCTCTTTGTGTAAAGCCAAAAGTTTGATTTTGGTCTTTGATGACGTTGTAGCAAAAATGAAGTTAACAATGGATGTAACGTATATTTTTCATTTAGTTCATTGTTATACGTGTACATGCAATTACTTCTGTAATTAAAGTATATTTTGTTGACTGCAAGGAATCTATTAATATCAAACATTTTGTCGTTTGGGGAAAGGAGTTCGTGAGTACTAATATCTTCTTTCAACCACAGATAATTGGTCGTCAGAATAAAACGGTTGACCATATCTGGGGATTTTGGAAATTATATCTATTTTATTGCACTTGAGTAGAAGAAATATTTAAGAAAAAAAAAAAAAAAAAAAAAAAAAAAAAAACAAATAAAAAACAATAATTTGCAAAGTGAACACAATTGTATGAACCCTAAATGCTAATAAGATTGCTACAGCAAAAATATGCTATCCACCTATTTATAGGATATATAATGTGTTTAAAAGCATAATTCCCCAGGGATGTCAATTTTACTAAACGTAATTTCAGTTTTGATAAAACAAAATTTGAGTGAGCTATGGTGATATTTCATCCCGTAATATACGAGGAAATTACATTTGTAATTCTTTATTGGAACGATTCTTGTAATTTCCAGCTCAGTGAAAAAGAGATATTTCAACTTGTTACAAAATCGATTGAGATAGAAATGTCTTTATGAAAAGGGGTTGCATGAATTCTATTCACTTTGAATATTTTGCTTCAATTTGAATTTTGTAAAATCTCGTCGCTGAAACATTTAAGCCTTAAAACTTTATTTTTACAGTACGTGATCATTCAGCAGAAACATCAACTGCAAGCCAGGAATTGACCCAGAAGATTCAGAGGTAAACAATTATTTTTAGCATTAAATCTACCATTAAGGTAAAATATCTGTAATGTGGCCATTTTGAGATTCATACAACATCGGATATTTTCGGGCGACGTCGTTTCATATCCGAACATATTCGGGCGCGGTCGTAAACATTCGGCGGTGGAAAGTTCCACCGCCGAATATTTTCGACATCGCCCTAATAATTCCGACATCACGCGAATCTCATTAGGATTGGACTGCCGTAACTCTACTTTAACCCTTTCCCAAACAGCATAATTGTAGGGTGATCCGCTTCAAAAACTGCCACAAATGACATAATGAATGTTATTAAAGATAGAATTTGTGTAACATATGGCACAGAAAATATTGAGACAAAAGGAGAAACTGCTGGTTATCAGCAGTTTCTTCTTTTGTCTTAATGTTTTCCCAAGCCTACTTTCTTAGGGACGTCAAAACCAGGTCTTGTTTGGGAAAGGGTTAAGAGGAAAAAGTACTGTAATTTCAATGTTACATGAACCACCACCACGTCTTGCAGCTTTTATTCAATGGTGGAAAAAGCGATTTTTATGACATACGATTTAACGTCGCTTTCCAACGTAAACCTCGTAACTGCAGCTTGCTTTAAGCTGCAGTTACGAGTTCTTCGTTGAAAATCAGCGATAAGTTTGTGATCCCAAGACACACGCCAAATAAAACCGATATATCAGATTTATGAAGACGGGCTATCTAGGGATGATATGTTGGCAAAGTTACCACAACTTACTGTAACTGGATGTCTTGTAACCTAATGTAATTTCCTGTCGAAATGGTTGCCAGCATCCGTTAATATCTGCCGATTCGTGGGAAAACGGTTTTAAGATAAATAGTCACTCATTTCTTTAATATGTTTTGCTCATTTGATACTATATGAAATTAGAAATTTGATAGAGGCTTTTAAAAATACGCCTGGTACATGTAGGAAAGATATAACCACACACATTAAGGTATGCAAATCCTAATTAGCACCAAAGAGCAAGCGGCGAAATTTGAACAGTGCCAGTAATTCTTAAACTACATGTATATTAAATTCCATTCCAAATATGAACATAAACTTTTTGTACGGTTTAGAATTTAGAATTAATGCATACTTACGGAAATATTTGACAAAAATGTTCAAAATCACCTTCCATGATTATGAATATAGAGTAAAATAATATCTGTAAATCATTTTCTTCTTGAAGCATAATCTTGAAATCTGGCATGGTGAATCAACTTATGTGAAGTGTATTTACAAGTGTGTGTAATTTGATGCATTTCGTATGGCTAGAAAGTGGTGATTCTAATTAGGGGCTGAATACCAAGTATGTTTTGAAGTCAAATTGCAATATGTTGCATAGCAGTATTTACTTATTTTACAAAAAGATTACACGTGTAATATTCCAGCATGTTCCGGAAAATATTAACAGATCTACGTCTATTTGCAACATCATTGGACGTATTGAGCCATTATAATAGAATAATATATCAGCAAAGAGCACGCTAAGAATATTTAAAGTGACATTTCAGAATTTTTTGTCATAAATATTACTTTTATTTTTATCTGAAAGAGCATATTTCCTTACGAAAATTCTGAAAATTTCAAGCCAAAATATTGCGCCGTTCACGAGAAATTTATATTTTTGTGTTAAAATTGAACAAATTGTTGTGGACAACAGTTCGGATTTATATGCAATTTATCGATTATGTCTCAACTTTAAATGTGTGTTTCTCGCTTATAAATAACAACTTCAAAAAACTGATAGCATTTCGACGCATAAGAATAAACAATCTTTGCATCAAGACATACTTTTAAAAGATGAAATAAATGTGAAATGTCACTTTAATGTACACTTTTCGTATACAGTAATTGTACATTCAGACTCTCTGTTTGTATTTGCATGCTGAACATATCCTAACTAAGGCACCAAATATAATTAAGTGTTCGACCTACTTTTTGGATCAAGTATTTTAAAATATTGCCGCTATATTTCGCATAAACGAGACAGCCGGCTAGTTTATATGACGTCTACACATAGCCACGCCCCCGTGTCCAATGAACCGCTACCGAAATCTTAGTCAGACAGAGTCTATGTTGTAGATTCTACGCGATATAAACATTCATTGCGTAGAGCTATAACACCAGTACTAACATCAGCGGACCCTTCGGTACCACATGGCGTGACCTAGGACTATAAACATCTATCATATCTCTTGATATCACATCCCACGTCTACAAACATTAGGGATGCTTGGTTTTATAGCAGCTTACAATTACAACATTTCATGTTCAGGGAGCATTATCCCAGATGGCGAAGACCAGCATTTTTTCTTAAAATGTCTCGAATATGTCCCTTCATCGCATACCGGAAGTGTTAAAGTTTTTGTTCGTTCTGCTCTCTAGGGTATACATGTGTTAAACTTTGACCGTACAGTATCGCACAGGTTATCACTTCACATCATTATGTATCGTACAAGTTTGTAATCTGTAAAATAGTTCCGAGTTCTTTATGAAAGGTGGATAATTCAACTTCAAAATATCAGAATACGATATGCCATTTGCGCAATTTGAAAATTGCTGAACTCGGTTAAGCAACCTCGTAATTGCTAGATTCTAAGATTGCTTACGGCCTATAAACTTACAGAAAAATCGAGCAAAATGGGAAACCATACAAAAGGCCGTATCTGATAATAACAAACACAGGCAGTCTGAGCTATGTTATTTTCTTTTAAAGAAAAGAGTTGTTTCAAAAATAAAATAATGAAGATCTCCGCTCTTTGACAGAAAAGCAATTACATGAATCAAGGCAACTTGATATCGTCGACAGAAAAAAAGAAAGAAATTTGGAAACAATGAAATGAAATTTCGCCATGAAATCCAATTATCACATAACCAAAAGATTCTTGTCAGAAATCATTAGTATTTATAGACAACTATCGCTATCATTTTCAAAACAAAATCTGGTTTTGATGTTCCTTATGAAATAAATGTGAAAACTTAGTGGTAGGCCTAAAGAGGAAAATGCTGATAATCCGTATTTTCTCATTTTCCCTATCAAAGTTTTCTGCTGTCTGATGTCCACAAATTATATCGCTGCTTTTCTACGAGAACCTCGTAACTGCAGCTTAAAACAAGCTGCAGTTACGAGGTTTTCGTATACAAGCGCCGATATCTGTATACGTATCCATTGTGTTGTCTGCAACGACTTTCAATTGTGAACAACCTAATGCTGTTATGTTGGTAGGACAATTTTTAAATTAATTTTTGAAAGAAATCCAAAATTTAACGATACTTTTTTGTTAGCGACGTCAAAACCATAATAATACGGGCCCCAAGGACTTGTATGATAAAAGTGTAACACAACTAGACACTATTGCAATGTAGCGCCATCGTAAAGTGAAAGTAACACTTATATAACACGCATGAGCAGAGACGAGGCTACTGAGAAAGCATTGACCAAACGCCAATCGACAGATCGCTCCGCCCAACATAGAATAGCAAACAGTTTTCCCGCGTTCGTGTGCTAAAAATAGATTTCCGATGGGAATACCCCAACAACGTTTGCCGGGTACCAGTCTAATATTTTGTTTATCGGTCAATGAATCGGACAATTTTTCGTAACCGTGTTAGCAAAAAAATATTATTTTCAAGCGCGATATTAGTCGATCATAGATAATGCAGGCGGGAACTAAAACTACGAAACATTGCGCATTATGCAACATGCAACATTGCTTCCAGATACGGAGACAGACCAGAAATGACAAACGTTTTTTCTTGAGATTCCTCGGCAGCTTAACCAGAAAAAACGTCGAAAAGTCTGAAAGTAAAGTAGCTATGATCATGAAACTTCTCTGGTAGATAGATCTCACCAAGGAGAAGTGCAACGTACAAGGAACATAACTCTATCTTGCTTATTTTGTGAGTTATTGCCCATTGTTGTAGTGAAAGCCTATGGGGTATCAAATCACATTCAGCGACAAATTCTAGTTTTTTCTATATTAACCCTTTCCCAAACAAGACCGGTTTTGACGTCCCCAACAGAAAATCCTTGGGAAAACATTGAGGCAAAAGAAGAAAATGATGATCGACAAAATCGAAAAGGCATGCACAGCAGACAACATGGGTGTGAATAACTTCTTTGGATATTGATGATCATCCTTCTTTTGCCTCAATATTTTCTCCGAGATAAAACACTAAAGATATTCACATCCGTTTTGTCGTCTGCAGACTTTTTTTTCAATTTAGCCCAACATGACATTATGTCGTTTTGGAAAGGGTAAGCGAGCACGCACGGGCGGCACGATGAAGTCAGGACATGCCCGTATATGTAAACATTACTTGTCAACTGCTCATTTCATAGTTACCGATCTTAAAAAATACACGACAGTGTAGCAACCTTCTCAACTCGGAATTAGAATGTTTCTCAACAAATGATTACAGCAATCAAGCTCTTAGAATGTTATCTCCGGCAAGCTGAACATGGAAAATCTTCGCGAGATTCACAGCCATATTTGTACGATAAGGGATTCCCAATCTATTTTTAGACCAGTGAGGCGTGACGATGACGTATTTGTTCACACGGAAAATCGAAGCCTATTTAAGGCAAACAATGTGCATGTGGTCGGTAATAGGGAACAATTTTATCCAGTTAATCGTGACTTAAATTCGGACAAACAAAGTAGTATTTCGTAGTTGTTGTTATAAAATCTCGTAACTACGGCTTTATTTAAGCCGTAGTTACGAGATTTTACAACAACACCGACGCGGTTTATCAAAACATAACTGTGAACCTAGTCTATTGTTAGCACAAAATTCTTTGCCATTGGTATGTCGATTGTTTTGATTGTCAGTCGATAAATCGATACAAAACCACGTGCAACAATGAACAATTGGGGCATAACATTTTTGTGAACGTCCATTGGCTAATCGATGTTTTTGAGTGACAGTCGGCGTTTGGTCAATTACGGTTTACATTGCATATTGTAACAGGAGTAAACTTTTAATTCAAATGATTTGAAGTCATGATAGCGAATTCACGTTATTTTAAAAGCGATTAATTCACATTAAAACCTGTACATAAAATGAATTTATCAAACCTTTCCAATTCGAATATGTTCACACGCCAAATGGAAAAACGTTGCTCTCGACGATGACTTTTGGCTCAGTAAATCCACCGAAGCTCAATTTAAATTATTACGCCAGGACTTGTCGCTTATAATCAGCTATGTTGAAAAAGACCTTAACTACAGGTTATTCAAACGTAGCCAACGATTGCTACAAGTCAGTCTAGACACAGATAAAATAATTATCGAAAGCAAACACTGCTTATTTTTCATTCGAGATATATAACCCTCAGGCCACATGTGTGTGAAATATACCTAATCAGGGCTAATTTTCAGTCAGTGTCTACTTCAACCTTCCATCTACAAGAATTTAATCTTACAGAATTTCACCACGGGGATTTCGACCGTGTTATAGACTATAACACAATCTCCCAATCGTGCCATTTGAACCTTGTATGGAATCGTTAAATGATATCAAAAGTAATTACAGACAAGTCAGAGAGGTGATTAGAAAACAATTAGTCTTGTAACCGATCTCATCTCATGTACACAAGTGAATGTTACAAGATGCAATACTTAGCATCTCTTTGCGAAATGACACGTTATCAAACATATTGAAAATTAAAGTAATTGCTGACAACAAAAATTTTGTATGCTATTCTTTCTGTTCAGTCTTTATACAAGAATTTAATCTTACAAAAGTTTACGTTAGGGAACCAGTCCGTGTGATAGACTATTTATTCTCCCAATCGTGCTATTTGAACTTTGTACGGAATCGTGAAATGATATCAAAAGTACGTAATTACAGAAAAGAAAGCGAGGCCATTAGAAAACAATTCTTCTTGTAACCAATCTCACTTACATTAATGACAGTGCTTAACGTCTTCGTAGAACAATGTTTTTAGATGTGTGCAAGTTGAAGTTATTGCTGACCAAGAAATGGTTAAGTTTTATTCACTTAGAGTTGTCGTCTGCAACATCTTTGAATTTAGAACAGTCTAAAGATTTAACGTATGGTAATACGTTCAAACTCCTTAAAACACAACAACAATACACGTACCTAACAAAGGGGTCGCAACCATTTGAGCCACCAAATGTCCTATTTGGAAGATTCTTTGCTTTGATAAGTGTGACTAGTAGTTTTTCCGTCTCTCGTTCATACTCCACGGCGAACCATATACGGCCTAGATGACCATGTGGTATTTCATACTCGTCGTCTTCGTCCGATATACGGTAAAGACTCGGATCTATCGACCCAAGAGCGTAGGCACCTGAAAAACAAACACGATTCAATGCCATGTGTATAAGCTATAAGAGCAAATAAAGAATATCTAGAAAGTGGGCCTTTGTAGCATTTCAGTCTACCTTGTTATCAGAGTGTTCTATGTTTTAGTGAAAACTGATCTGGATGCATGCTCTCCTCTTGAAACTGCTACAAGTTATGAAGAAACTAAATAAAATGTTGTCATGGATCTCGGTAAGACTTGCAGTCTACATCCATTATGGCATCGATATCTCTGTTCGAGTACATATATTAGGAGTTTTCATGTGCATGTAGCAAAATAACAACCATAATACATTATATACAAGTATGCTTCGGCGTGTCGATAAAAATGTAAGTGTTATAAATTGTTAGAGACACATAATCAAAAAAGTCATATTTCATAATTTCAAGAAAACTGTACCGATTTATGTTGCTAAGATCAGTGCCATTACAATTTCTGACATTGTTTTACGTTTTACGTTTTGTTTTACGCAAACGTTTTCCTAAGGTTTGAAATATATTTAATTCATATTTTTAAAACATGACGAATGTTAGAACTAAGTGCATGATATTTTGTTGCAGAGATATCAAGTTAAGAAATTGGGTAAATATCTATAATGGCGAGTCCTAAAAAAGTTCCTGATTTTACATGAAAGGGTATACAATTACATAGAGATTTATTTACTAGGCTTTACTGAACTATTTATAAAAATGGCCCACGAAGTTATCCTGATCATTGTTTTATGACATCTGTATTGTCGAATTACGTGTAGACATGGCATTCTGTTATATAACAGAGATATCTGTTTGGGGATAAATGGCGAATTAAGTCTTGGCGGAAAATTCCATCGCTTCTATACAATTTTGATTCAGTGGGTTTAAGCACAGATCGAACATATAAATCAGATGGGGGTCTGATAAAAGGCTGCATAAGACCAACATGGTTCACGTACACATTATCTTCGCAAGCAAAGAGTTCTACCTCCATTTTGTAAGGAACAAAGTTGAGGCAGAACCCTTGGCTTGCGAAGGTGCGTTCACATACACTTTCGTGCAGTTTTACAGAGACGCATATTGCGCTTTTGCAGATTCTTCGTGACATGTTTCTGGTTGAACTACGATAGAAACTCATGGGTACAGATAGGACTGCATCAATGCAAATCTAATTCTACTGTAGTATTAAATGCTGACAACATTTAACCCTTTCCCAAACAACAAAATTTTAGGATGATCCACTTCAAAAACTGCCAAAAATGACAAAATGGGTGTTATTAAAGACAGGATTTGTGTAAAATATGGCACAGAAAATATTGAGACAAAAGGAGAAACTGCTGGTTATCAGCAGTTTCTTCTTTTGTTTCAATGTTTTCCCAAGCCCTTTCTATTAGGAACGTCAAAACTAGGTCTTGTTTGGGAAAGGGTTAAAGATATAGGGCATATGCTCAAATATTAACAAGAGTTTTCAATAAGTCATGTCACAAATAGTGCAAGTGAATTATTTATCCTGGAGCAGTTCTTTGTGTCTGCTGTATTATTGAATTACATGTAGACACGATATTTAAGTACCGAGATAACCAGTATAATAATTGACTAGGAATGGATGACACCAAGTACTACATCCGAAATGGTCCTTGTTTTGTTGACCATACAAGGGGAAATTGTAAAACATTTAGGGAATCGGACTTCAAAGTTATTTAGCGTGGGAAATACAAAAGGACAAAAATAAATTCTTATCATAGCACAGAAATACATTTATGCCCACATACTCAACTGTACACAAGTGACCCCTGATTTTTAGTGATCGTACCAGAGGCGTGTTCTTTAGAGCGAGATTTTTTGAGATATCTTGAGATTTCTTGAGATATTTTAGGATAAAGCGCTTTTTAGAGCAAGATTTTTAAGACGGTCAATGGGAGGCGCCATTACCCTATACTTCGTGCGGAACCCCTCGGTCAATTCTGTAGAAACAATATAAAAGAGACTTGTCCGAGTTGTTCCGAACGCTCCATAATTTATAAACCGCGGTGTTCCGAATGCTCCATACTTTATACAAATGACGCCATGATGACGTCATTTGTATAAATATGGAGCATTCGGAACAGCTCGGTCAAAGTCTCAGTCTTAAAAACGCTTTATCCAAAAAATCTTAAGAAATCTTAAAAAATCTCGCTCTAAAGAACGCGGCTCAGGGAAGTATCCAATATAAAGCATTGATGGAGATGGGATACCATATCATTGTGTGGTAGACAATACAAAACGGCCCTTATAGTAAATAGTCCAAGTATTTATCCTGGGGTACTATTTTGTATCGTCTGTATTATTGAATTTCATGCAGACACGCTATTTAGTTATAGAAATAACAAGTATAACAACAGACAGGGAATTGATGCGACTCTAAATTCTGTCTGAGCTCGTAAAATAGTTACCGGTCTAAAGATTGAGGCCTTTATTGTCCCTGGTGAAAATCATCTAGATACACACTCAAATAATACTTGGTTTTAATGTCATAAATTACGATTACTTCCGAAAGCATTGATACAAGAGAATAAAGTACTACAGGCCCAACTCTTCCTTAGTTTCTTCTAAACGCTTTCCATGTCGTGATATACACGTTTCATAAAATAAGTAATTTATTTTGTCTTCTGTAACTTCGTTCAATCTGATTTGGTCGTTCAGGAAAGCGAAAACGTAGTGCAATTTATTGCAATGTGAACGCAATGCATGTTTTTGGCTTATTCATTTGTTACATATAGATTACATACATCATTTTTCGCAGGCCTTTTCCGGAATTACGTAACAATTCACAAGATTGACTGGGGCGTCAGTCTAATCCAATCAAACTGTGTGTAGCCAAACTTCGAACCAGAAAACGCAATGCAAATCGAATTAAGCATTGAGCCACCAATAACCCATGCTCCCCCCATCCAGGGAGAATTTTGAAAGGTATGATTTTCTGAAAGCTTATAACAAATGCTACCAGATAAGCGTTGTTTGCATTCTGGCAATTAGGGCTTTTGGCTGTAACCCTTATCTAAAACCTTTAACCCTATTAAATGTTTCATTCAATTATACAAAAAATTATTTGGTCATGTATGTCAAAATGGTATCAAATGAGCTAATTTGCATAACATAAATGAAAATAAAAGGGCAAGCCATAAGCTTTCATTTGATACCAAACATGTTTCTAGCTCATGGACTAAATGTCACAAAATGCATTTGCGATTGTAGATTCCCATAATGTTTAAAAGTTTCCTCGCTCATTGTTGTAGCACTCTACTGTTGTTTATAAAACTTAAATGTTACGTTTTATGGTGCACTTGTTATTTGTTATGTTTTATTTTGTAAAGGAGTGTCATTAATCATTTTGTAGAACAGATCGTTTAGATATTGATCCACACAGAGTAAACTTTCGGCAATGTTTCCAATAATGTTGAAGAATAATTGGCCGGAGAAGTCATTTCATCTTTCAGAACACGAATTTACTTAAATTATGTGGACTTCAAAATATATACTAAATAATATGAAAACTTGATTGGCAAGATAATATTTGCGAAACATTTAACCCTCTCCCAAACAAGACCTGGCCCCGGTTTCTCGAAAAAACTTAAGTATCTTCCCATGCTCAAATCTGAGCATCGTGCTCAAATCGCACGAAATCCACGTGAACTTCAATTGAATACCAATCAACGTTGATTGGTATTGAATAGAAGTTGAGCATGAACTCATGAGAATATACTTAAGTTTTTTCGAGAAACCGGGGCCTGGTTTTAGAATAGGCTTGGGAAAACATTGAAACAAAAGAAGAAATTTCTAGGCCATATTTTACACAAATAATATCTTTAGTAACATCCATTTTGTCAATTGTATCAATTTTTGAAGTGGATCACCCTAAAATTTTGTCGTTCGGGAAAGGGTTAAGAGACTTTGTGTGCTTCAGCATGGAATATTTATCGATATGCATAAAATGGTGAACATCTGGGTTTTCTTGTTTACCTTATGAGTTCAAAGGCTATCCCTATTTGACATGCCAAAACCAGGACTCGTTTGATATTTGTGTGGCGTTTCTACATAAACAACAACTTACCAATGCGCCGAAGAAATGTATTTCCCCGAAAAAAGATGAACCTAAATATGTCAAAGCAACACATTTTCTAATATATAAGGAATTGTGAAAAATTTACGATGCTATACTCGTGGAAACAATAATTCTCAAGTTTCAGATGATTGCTTCTGTGTAGGGTTTTTATGATATTCTGACTCTGTAGCTTTTAATACTACCTTTCTTTAGACATATTAATGAGTAAGAAATAAAATATGAACCACAATAAAAGTAAAACCTATGAGAAGATACACACCTATTACTATTTGTTTTATTCTACAGATTATAACATCTCATGTTAATGCTAAAATGTTTGGATGATGCTCTCATCAAACCTTTCGTAGACATATTTTGGCCGCATGAATTATACCAAACATTTAATCAAAATCATATTCCATATATTTCGGTTTCTAGTTCAATATTGCTTTTGAAAACATTTGACGGTTCTAATTGGAAAATCGTAGGAAACTTTGTGTTAAACGTGGTTACAGGTAATGACCATCCTTTCCTCATTTCATCCTAATATTGGCAATGATATTACCTTAAAATCCTATAGATCAACACCCCTTTTGAATTCTCCCTATTTTTTTGCATAAACGAGTTTTAAATTGGATAAGTCTAATCATTCAAGTTCCCATCTTCTTTGGATTATGTTAATTATAATCATCTTATGCATGTCTCATGTTGTACAACAATGTACCTAGAGTCAATAAAGAGTTTTGTACTTGTACTTGTTGTGTGAGAAAGGATTTAATTTGCCCTAATACGTGAAAGGTTTGAGAGACAAATGCGCCAAGTTAATTCAAGCAATAAAAACGTTAAACCCTGTAATCTATTGAAAATTGCTGACACCCTTTCAAGATTTATTCGAACTGTGTTGCTCTTTTGTGTCAAATAAAACTTAATTACTCTCTGCAAAAGTTATATATTCTGTCTTAAATATTTATGATTCGTTCTTCTCACTAACATTTAATTGTCTTAATGACGTAAATGCAAAATACGTCTCTTTAAGTCATTTTTAATTACTCTAAACCAGTGTTCGTTTATCTAAATTAACAGTTATGCTTTTTTGTGTGTTTTATTTCTAAATGGTATACACCTGGAAATTTTTTGACTTTATACAGGCCGTTCATTCTGTTACGGAATTTGGTAAAAGTTCTTCGTCCAATATCGTTTACTTCATTGCTATATCACGGGCGTTTTCGTTTTGCTTTCAATTTCAAAGGAACCCATGATAGGTTGTCAAATCTACAATCAGATAAAATATATTTGAAGAAATATTGTTTTGATTAGTCAACCTGCATGGGTAGATCGTTTCTGTCAAAGAAAAAATCGAATGTAAATCAATAAGTCGTTATAAATCAGGCATGCTAGCTGTACTGTCTATTTACAGTAACATATATGGACACGTGTGAAAACGTGGTACATGTACCAGCACTATAGTCTGGTTCCCTGCCGTACTATGTATTTTATAACGCAGCATTAGGGGCAGGTACGCCAGACTACCAGCGCTATCCTTTTTTTCCTGGCCCTAGATACTGCATGCACAACACAACGATGCAAACTCTTATTGCCCCCAATGTTGTTCTGATCCCTGACATATCTAGCATGAGATGAAAAATATCCCGCCAGTCTGCAGCCAAGAGACGTTTTCATATACCTTTAACGAATACACCGAATTAAGTTCGGTACGCATTCGGTGTAAAAATTCGGTTAGGTGGGACAGGCCTATTACGAGGACAGGTTTATTGAGACGCAAAAGTCTGAGAGGCTTGTAAATATCTGAGTAATTCATATGATAGCATTGTATGTTATTGGACACTAAAACACAAGGAATTGTAAATGTCACAATGTCTGCAAACCGTCGATATTCAACAAAAAACCTCGAAACTGCAGCTAGTTCTAAGCGGCTATTACGTCTGTTTTGTTTAAAAGCACCGAAAATGCCTTTTTGTTGAATGATCCGTTTCATATTACCCCACCGTTTTAAGATTTAATAAGTTTCTGTCAGACTTTAATACAGTATCTGTAACGAGTTCTAAAAGGAATCAAACTGTGTCAGCGATTTAGGCCAGTTTATAAATTGTACCTACATGCAGGCCTATCGTTTGAACGAGAGGTCAGGCACAGGCCGAACCATTTCAGACAAATCATTTTATCTTACTCCCCAAAAATATTTTTCAATACTTAGCCTAAAAAAAGAAAGAAATGCAAGATGCAGTATGTTAGATACCCTTGCAGATTATGCAGGGTCAAACATATCAAACAATAAATATTGAACAGTGTGCTACTTTCATTCATGCAAACAAACTCGACAGTAATTTATTTCACGCGCTTCAAATGCTAGTACGCAAGACGTTACGACAAATATAACGACTGCAGTTTTTTCCCTTTATGCTATTCCGTCTACCATTAGATACCAAGCGTTTCAAGCCACGTAGTTGTCATTTGTGACAAATAAGATTGACGAGGGTATCCGAAAATTTAAAATCACTGGAAGAGTTGAAATTGTAGACGAAAATGGCAAAAATTGTTTCGTATCTTATGATGGGTGGAAAACTTTAAAATGACCCCTTGACATTTTTTTTAAAACTGGCCGTGCCCTTTTACGCGCATTGTTCCACCCACTTCATGTTATCCTAGAAGATATTTTTATGTCTACAAGGAAATACAATAAATTGTAAAGACAAAATTAAAACCGATATAAACAATTTCATTGAAGGAATTTTTTTACTAGGAGACATTCCTTAAAAAAACATTTTCAAACTACATAGTCGCGCCCTTTTACGCTTATTTCATTTCATATACCTCATATCCTAGACGACCCGTCACGCGAATAGGAAAATCTGGGAATATGTGAAACGTGTTCTAGTCAGCCTGTAACGACTGCTAAGTATGCTAAATAGGTAGGAAATGTTCCACTGTAAGATTATTCGTATTTTTTGAATCTGGATTTTTCCTTGGTTAGTATATCTTCAACTTCCAAATACGTCATCTAGTTTACCTCTGCCGAGTTGAACCATTTCTCAAACGTTTATTTATCCCTTTTCCATATAGGACCTGCTTTTGACATCCTCATTAGAAAGGGCTTGGAAAAACATTGGGACAAAAGAAGAAAATGCTGATAATCAGCATTTTCTCCTTTTGCCTCAATATTTTCTGTGCCATATTGCACGCGAATCCTTTCCTTTTCAACATGGATTTTGTCGTCTATTGCAGCTTTCCAATTGGATCATTCAAACATTTTTGTCGTTTAGGAATGGGTTAATGAACTTCGTATACATGTGACAAGTCACATGAGTTGTTAGTCTTCCAGGAAATAGGCCTACCATAATTTGTAAATACAAAAATTAAAACTGTAATGAACAATTTCATTGAAGGAAATTTCTTTTTTTCCCTAGACTGTGACATGTTTTACATTCAGAAAAGTAAACAATCACCCCATTTTTACGAGACATTTATACATTATACAACTGTGCACCAGATGGTTTTAATGTTTTCTCATATTTATGACATTGTTAATAATACAAAGAAGAAAAAAACAAGTCAGTAGGGAATATGGTAAAACAGCAACTATAGTAACTTAGACGACTAATTGATCGTTTTGGGTTTAACTCCCCTTTCAACTGATAAAGTCATATCGCGGTGAATTGAACACCTAACCATTACAATATGGTTCTCAATGAAACTCCAGCTGCTCGCCAACATAGGTTAACGATTATAAAACCCTTGGGGGGAGACAATTTTGTCAGAAAGGATGACATAAATTTCGACATGGAAAATGCAACATGGCCATCGAATAACATTTATTTGTAGATTCTATATTCATGTGTAAATTAGTAAAGAGAGAAATTATCTGTAAAGTAAAAAGAATTGGTGAATTAAAAGCATATTTAGGAAGCGAAACACACTGCACATGTACACACATGCCAAACTACCCAAAATTATGATTTGGAATTTTAAATAGAAGAAAATTCTAAAGAGATGCGAAAATTTTCCGACGTCTAAAGTTTTCATTACATAAGTTTCGTGAGTTTTATGAACTAAACGCGTCAGACTGCGTGCCATTTCGGTAGTATAAAAAGATACGATACATTGTAATTTGACATTGAAATGCCACAAAGTCTCCCTGGATAATATTACGTGGCTACCGAAATACATTTGTTGTCTATTCGTTTGAAATTATACTTATTTCCTGGTAGAATTGTTGTTCAGCTGCAATTGTTGATTATGTAACATGGCCTTTGTATTACCGTTATCCGCCATTCTAAATATTCTCAGTGTTGCATGAAATTGCTGACCAGTGATATGTAGGCCATATTTAGATATGTCTTTTTGGGTTTTTTAAAAGGTTTCAAGACACTTTAATATCATGTTTTTATATTCTAGTGATTCGGTCGGCACAATCCCTTCAGCCCATCAAAACATGGTCATTCATAAAAAAGTGCACCTGCACTCATTTTGGAGGAGGTGCAAGCTTCGGTCGTTTTCGTTATTTAAGCATTACCAACTTTCAGCATTAATATCTCAACGACTACGCCTGTATATTACAAATGCGATGGTTGTTAGAAAGTTTAAATCGCATTCTTTAAAAAAAGAGTTTTTGATTTTTAACGATGGATTTTTAAAATATTCTGCCTCAAAAATGGTATCCCGTAACGATAAAGACCGATGAAGTACCCTCGACGAAAAAATGAAATTGAGCCTATATTGATTCATGCCGACTGATTTAATTTGTGAGATTCTGTACACAATCTGTCTTTGTCACAATCAAAAGTCACATTGGAACAATGAAAATTTGTGCCCTTTAAGTAAGGGTAAAGAAGCAGCTTTAAGAACTCATCCGTCTCCCTAACGCTTCATGTTTCCTTAAAACCGAACAAATTGAATCTGATGGTGTTTATTGTCCTCTAGAAAGGTTCAACGTCCTCTATATATCACAAAAGGGCGTTCAGTTACCTTCCTTACTAGTTCAAGAAAAGGTTAAAGCTATTCTGTTCCTATGTTTAACAACTATTTATGGTTAGTTTTTGCCGACGTCAAATCTGCTCATTCGATATAACAGTACGTTAGATAGTATCTTTTATAAATTCTAGTCACAATGATTATCTCTGGCAAATGTCTGGTGAGTAGAATGATAAGGAATTAACTAATCCGAGTCTTCTCTGATGTAAATACGCTCTTTGATATTTTGATTTTTCGCTATTTACATAGCGAAAAATCAAAATATCAAAGAGCGTATTTACATCAGAGAAGACTCGGATTAGGAATTAACCTGCATCCTATCAACGTGTTTTACTTACACATCCCACCAACCTGGGGCCGTTTGGACCGCGCTCATGATTTTGTATTTAACAATAATCGTATGAATCACAAAATAATTCTTTGTTGAAATGTTATGTTGGTCACTTGCAAAGTGATAATAGCGATGCTAGCACAAACACCAAGAAATGAAACGCAGCGGTGTGTTTCTTGCTAGTTTAACTACTGTTCATCACTCATTGGAAAAAGAGTAAAAACATTACATTGCACGATTTTAATAAATTGTAATAAAGAATATATAGTGGGCACAAACGGATCAAAAAATTTTATTTACTCATACTCTGTTAACATCTGAAAGTTTTGCATGGCCTGAAAAAAGTTATAGTAGATCAACAAATAGACACCCAAATAAATGTAGTAAAATGTGAGACATAAAATGACGCATGGGATCAGGTTGACCCTATTTGGTAGGATGAGGGCTAATAAAATACATCTTAGGCTCTATATTTCGATTCGTTTGCTGATATGTGTACATGAAGGGATGTTCAAAAAGAGAAGTTTGGATAATGGTCTAGCCACTAACCCATTGTTACCGGGTCTTTAACCAACCGAGCTATCCGGGTCGGGCAGGAATAGAAAAAGTAAGAATTTTATTATATGCCTAAGAGGGGTGACAACTGTTAGGAGCAAGATTCCTCATTTATTGTTTATCATAGTTAATGTTGATAGTTTAAATTAGAATCACCCTTGATTTACTACTTTCATGGGCACGAACAACATGGAGCCACCCTAGGAAATACGGGATCACTATACGATTGACGCGTATTCTCTGAAACTAGAGATCTTCAATGATTCTGTGTCACAACTAAGTACATGGTGTCCAAAAAGAAAGTTTACATTTTTGTCAAATTATAACTTTGTCAGAAATTGGACTATTTCAACGAAGCATGTATCATTTTAAAGCACAAATGCATAACTTTCAAGTGCGCATAAAATTAACGCGCTAGAATGCGCAAAATCATGACGTAATTGACCTCATGCAGAAAGTTGTTATTTTCAAAATGGTGCGTCTGACGTCTGATCAGCGTATTTCCATTGTTAAAATGTAGTACCAAACAAAAAGTGTTAAGGATGTACAAAGGGAGTTAAAGAATGAATATTAAGGTACGAATGTGAGTAGAGTAAACATCTACAAGCTTGTAAAAAAGTTTGAAGAACTTGGGACAGTGAAAGATGCTACAAAATAGGGTCGCCTTAAGAGCAGTAGAAGTGAGGAAATTGTAAGCACTCTCCAAGACATGTTAGAAACACGCTCGGAGAAATAGAAAAGCGCACATCATTAGAGATAGGTATTTCTAGATAATCTGTGCATAACATAATAAGAAAGGATTTAGAACTCTTCCCATACACAACAATTCAAACTAGAATATCACTGAAAGTGATCATACCCCCCAAAAGCGATGTGTTTATGCATATTGAGATGTACATTTCCTATGAACTGTAAACTGATCAATTGAGAAAGAGAGCAAACAAAAAACAGACTGACCAACACATGTTAATGTCAAACAGTGCTACGCACAAGGTAGTATTCTCCAGAAATATTTGCCAAACCCACAACCTAACAACGATTTTATCTGGTCCATTAATTTTACTACACTGACCCTAAATTAACCCCATGGGGCCAGTGATTCCTTCACTGGAATGTTAACTGATAGGCCCAGAATATAAGTTTAGAACCCTTTATGTTTATAAATAGATTTATAACAACTCTTTACACATGTTTACTTCTGTTGAACATACATTGTAATTATGCATGTCCTGATATCATTTCTTCACACAATAGAAAACATCATAATATACATGTATAGCCATGAACTATAAAAAGTTGTGGCCCATTGGCTGCTTCTCTTATTGTTTGCAATTTCGACATTTCATCATTACTGATGAAAATTCATTTCCTGGTTTTGAATAAATAAGCTGGGATTAAGAAAGCATTGAGAGAAAAGATGAAATTCTGAGTTCCGCCAGAATTTTCTCCTTTTCTCAAACTGTCTTCCATTCTATGACATTCATTTCCAATATTTGGTAGTATTAATATGTTGTCTCGCTACGGATTTTGACTAGATCTAGTCAAGAATTTTGTTTTGGAAAAGTTAAATGACAAACTGTCAATGGTTAGCAACGATATTTGGAATATGCAGTTGAAAACGGTGTAAAACCCCAATAAACCAAACAAAATACAAGCGATAATTGAAGGCCTTTCTGATAAAGGCTATTTCACCTTTTAACTACCGATTTGTGTAATTAACCCATTACCAAACGACAACATTCTAGGGCGGTCCAAATTGAAAGATTCTGCAGACGACATTTCAAGTGAAAGGAATTTTCAATATTTAGGTCTGTTTGGATGGAAAACATTGTGGGAAATGAAGAAATTGCTTGTCACAAGCAATTGTTCATTTTCCATGATGTTTTCCATGGCCATTATTTTGTAGGGAGTCAAAAAGAGTCATTGTGTGGTAATGTGTAATTTTTTTAAGAAAATAATTGGATGCATTAATCCCTTCCCAAAGTGATGTAATTGGAAGCTTTAATCATTACCACACAATGACGCTTTTTGACATCCCTCAGACAAAAAGATTTTGAAAAACATTGTTGAAAAAGCAATTTGTTCATTTTCACTTTAAATTGTCGTCTGCAACATCTTTGAATGTGGACCAGCATAAAATGTTACTGTCCAGTAATAGGTTAGAAATTAAAGGTTTGGAAAACCTTCAGGCAAAAGAGGAAAATCATGATGATCAGCATCTCTCCTGTTGCCTCAATAATCTTCTTAGTTATTTTATACTCAGACATTGACTTTATGAGCTACTATGTTGTCAGCTGCTTGGACTTTTCAATTTGAACAGTCCCTAACCTTTGTTGTTTGGGAAAGGTTTTAAACACACCAAAAACTTGATGTCCCTTTCCCATCGTTCTAACTTGCAGGCCCGTAGGAAGCAATTTTATAGGGGGCGGGTGCTAAAATCCATGTCCTGGCCAGTGAAGGGGCTACATAGCTTTTTTTCCTATCTTTTCTGTGTAAAATAAAAAAAAATCGGCATTTTTTGGCACACTTTGGTGGGGCTTAGCCCTCCCGCTCCCCCTGTTCCTACGGGCATGCATTTGAGTCCTATTTAGATAATGTATCAGCTGGTGCATTCATGTTTTAGGTATTTCTCCCATAAGTACATGTACAAACAAAACATCTTATCTGAACAACCAGGTCATCTCTGTAAATGATGATAAATCATATTAGTTTTTCTTTACAGTTTTAATAATATGATTTAACATGTTAACTAACAATAATTAAAAAAATAAGAATAAAATTGCAAGTATAAAACTGGCTACCCAGTATCATGTCAAGAAATCATATTAGGTAAATATAGGAGCTTTGGTAAGTTACTTTGATAGTGATACAATTTTAATCCAAAACAAATTTATATATATATAGCGTTTCTAAATAAATGTAAGATATGTACTATTCAAATGTACTATTCAAAGAAAATAGCCTTCACACATTATCATAATCCAATCAATTGAAATTCTTATTTAACCACTTCCCAAACAAAACCTGATTTTGACATCTCCAAAAGAGAAGACTTGGGAATTCTTACATTGACAAACCAATTCTGACTCATCATACTTTAGCCAAAAAAGATATTTTTGCCAAATTTGAATGTAGATATCTCTTGCAGGCACAAATGACTCAATTTGTATGTTGAGTAAACATGCCAGATCTTTACAGATTGGCTGACCAATTCTGCAAACATTTTCTTTCAATAGCTATTGCATGTACCGCTATATGTGTATGCATCTTAGTGGTAACATTGAATAACTGACACATACTTTGTGAAAATTTCTTTTTTTGGTTCAGTTTATATAGTTGTCTCAGCTAGCACAAGAGAGTGAGTTTGGAAGCATTTGTTCAGTGCTTTCAACATATCACTTGCACATTTTACACAGTTAAAATCGAAGGAATTGCTAGATCTTAAGTCATTTTCTAGTTTGAATGGTACAATATGTAATTGACTATTTTAAATCCACAGATGAGAATGATGTCCATACTAGAAGAACGTTAAGTTGTTCTGATGATTCCCTGAAAACAGCACAGGATAGATTGAAAAGTTAAACATTTTCCTATCAAACTGCAACACTCTATGGTCCAATTCCACACGACTATTCATTTAAGCTGCTATATTTCTTTATCTCAATACTTACAAGACCTCGTCTTTTAAGGGCACAAGCATTATAACAGTGGAACCAGGAATCTATCGGTCAAGAATAGATTGTTAATTATACCCAAATGTAGGACAGATTTCTTCATTTCAATCATATTTTTACAGTTGGGTGTCTGCCTGAGTTCAGGCACATACAAAACTATGCTTCAATCTAAAATCAAGTCCTGGAATTACCAATATTCTGAAAATAAAATTTGGGACAACTTCAAGGTGAAGCAAAGTAAAATGCTTGTCTTTGGACAATTATCTTGATTAGCTTAAATTCTATTTTTGTTTTGGAGCATTAGTATGTCTTGGTGTGGATGTCATTAGTGGTCTCTTTCTTCTTGCACCATGTTGAGGTGTGTTATCCAAGGTTCTCTTTGAAGCCTTCTTAGTTGGAAGTAAACTCGGCAGATCATGGAAAGAGTCAAAGTGACTATCTGGACCAAAATCATATTCTATTTCACCACTGGAATTTCGTGCAAGTACATCACTTTCAATGAAGGATGGCAAGACACTGTTATGTATCCCAACCGTCTCGATGTATTGTACTTGGAAATCTAAAAGTATGCATAGTCTTTCTATTGCAGTGCTAGGTGGTAACCATTTTCGGGGATGTGTTGTCTTAAAACCAGATTTCTGTTTATCGTCATTCTTCTTGTTAATGGAAATTGCTCGCACATCTTCATATGATAGCTGCTTGCCTCTGAGATGTTTTGGTGTGTATACCGTTTTAACCATTTCCTGAAATACTTGTTGGTTAATTGTCATTTTACTTCCGTTTGAGATGAACAAGTTTGAACGGAAGTCAATATTCCCTAGAACTTCCTTCAGAATAGTGTCATGAGAAATTCCATAAAATTTTGGAATAAAATCATTTCCACCCATGCAGAGAGAAAATGCAATTTTCATGCCAATGTGTCTGTCTTGGTACTTGTTCTCTAGAAGATTCAACATTGCTGTGACATGATAGACATCATATTTTCCACCTGCCTTTTGAAGGACAACATAAACATCGTTTTTGAAAGTACCATCTTCATTCCTCTTTGCTCTTTCACTTAAAGCATACAAGTGTATGTATAGTGTGTCTATGTCACCTGATGTCACATAGCAAACAATATTTTTTTCGGGTGGAAGTTTGTCCTGCATATGTATCAACCAATCCCCAACAGCCATTTCCGCCTCTCCTTTACTTTGTTTGACATTTTCCAGGTGAAATACTTCCGGCTCTTTATCTGGACTGAATCTGCACTGTATTGGAATGGCATAAGCTATTTTACAGTTACATTTGTCAGCACATGCACAGTGTGTGTTTGAAATAAGCTCACTATCAACTATGATGTCTATGTTTCTATTAAGCCTAAGTAGCTTTTTAATGTTTTTTGCAAGATAAGTGCTGATCAATTTCTTTCCTTCAGCTGTTTTAGTGATGTAATCATTGTCATACACCAAATCACCCAAGACTCTCTCACTAGTCTTAAGGTGACTGGAATCACTTTCTACCTGAACCTTTCTTTGTTCTCGTATACTGGCTTTAAAATCATCTGGTGTAAAGCTGTATTTCTCCTCACATATGACAATCTGATCAGCTGCGTAAGCATTCATTATTGATGTCAGGATTCTCTCTACTTCCTGTATATATTCTTGGCCAGATTTTATGTTTTTCATTTTGAATTTTGTACCAGCGAATTCCAAGGTGATCAATGCAGTTGACTGTGTTATTGATTTGGGAACATATGGTAAATTCAAAGAAATGAAGTGTTCCATTGGATCTTTAGGTGAGCAAGATGCGACAAGATTCTTCAATGCCCTTGGAATACATACAGCCTTTGCTACTTTAGGCTTAGAACTGTCGGGTTTTAATAAAGCTTGACATGCATTGTTTTCAGAAGACATTGCGTCTATTAGTTTGGACTCTTTGGCAACAGTTTTAAGTCTAACAGCCTCTCTCATTTGCCTCTCTGTTTTCAGAGGTATGAAATTTGACTTTTGCACCCTTTTGATAGTAATTCCTTTACTTCTTTTAGCTCGACTCACTAGATCTTTTGGTCCCTGTATGTCAGTTGTTGGTATTACGGCATCTTGTAATACCTTCTCCTTCAAAAGGAATCTTTGAATGAGATACTTACCCACTCCCTCACTAGCTGAGTCAATGATAGCCAAAGGCAATTTAACTGGAGTCTTTGAATACACATTCAACGGTGTTGATGACTCCTCAAGAGATAGCCCTCCTCTACGTAGTATCAGAGACGTTGCGGGATAAATATGGCTCATGTCTGTATCTGATATATCCATGCCAAGCTTGTCTTCCACTTGTATATCTGTTTCTTTCATTTTTGAATGACTTGCCTCATTTAGAGAGTCAATGAGGGACATTCTGCAAGTCACAGAATATATACTAGAGCCAGATCTGAATCCCCTCACAACTTCCTGGTGGTCCATCTCGCGTTTTGTGTCTGTTGCAAAGTTTTTACTACTGGCTTTGAATGGTGTAGAATACAAAGCTGTTTTCAAACATTTGTGAAAATGACCAGCAGTGTAATGACTTCGAAGCAGCTTCACACAGTAAGGTGCGTATGAAGTTGCCCCATTGACAAAGGAGAACAACAAGGATTTCTTCACTGCTCCGAGTAACAAATCATATCCTGTTGAACCTCCAATGCGCTCTGAAAACATTATCGCTACAATATCGTTGCAATGCAGCATCATATCAACATGCATGGCAAATGTTGCATTCTTTGCGCAACCGTATGATAGAAAGCCCTTGAATTTCTGTGACCATTTATCTGCAGTTGTTGCACACTCATCAGCCTCCATATCACTCAGAAATTCCTGCATTTCATTTTTTTCTGGGTTCTGAGCAAAGTATATCAAGAAAGCAAGATTAAATGCTATAGCTAATCGCCTTATGTGTTTGGAAGCTATGTCGATATGTTGGATGGATATCAAATTGCCCCAATCATTTTTGTCATCATTTCGCATTACCTGTATGATCTCTAAGAGTCCAGCATTCTTGTATGCACTGAGGAGAATGTTTATTTTGGATTTCCTTAGATGCAGTAGAGGGAACTCAGGAAGGAATACTTTGTACTTATTATCTCTATCCATTAACTGAAAAAGACATTTGCCAATTTTGTTATCCGGTCCACAAAGAATTCTATGTAACCTTTTTTCAGTGTTTGCTTCATAACCACTTTTTATCAAAACATCATCAAGTATTTCACGAATCTTTTCAACATCATCATCACGACCAGTTGCAGGGGGAGGATGACGACAGAGAAGTGGAGGGACTATGAATTTCTCAAAACCGAAATCTTTCAATCTATCCTGTACAGTATTCGGTGAATCATCAGAAAAGTCTTGTTCTAATATTGACATCTCATCCATGGACTTTTCAATATTCTTCAATTCGTCGTCTTCGTCATCGTCATCGCTAAAACTATAGTCAAGTTGTTGCTCCTCTGTATCACATTGGATTGTATTCAAAACATCCATCAGATCTTCATCTTGGCAATCTGTGTCATCTTCTGCTTGGCGCGCTGTGTCATCTTCTGCTTGTATGGTGCCTGTTTTCTCATCATCTGGATAGGCACAATCTTCCTACAAACCATAAACAATTCTATTGCAACTCAAAGCTTTAATACATCGATTCTAGTCAATCACCTTTCAATTATCAAATACATGCTCCCCAAAAAATCCCTTATTCAGATGATTACAATAGAAGTTTGTTGTTGAACATTGAGAGAATAAAAAGAGAATGGTGATTGCAACTATTTACTCCTTTACTCTCAATGTGTGTTTGTAAACTGATTCAATCTTTACAGTAATTATTCAAATGCATATCATTACTTGCTGTTTATCTAAATTAGATGTGCAGTAATACAAACATTTGGCAAAACTATGGCAGAAATGGTCTGAAGTATCTCATTTAACTATTGTCAATTACGAAAATAACCATGCTTCATTTCAACAATAATCAGACAATTTTTTTTATCCATCTACATTGTTGTGAGTAACTTTAATATTTGTTGCATTATATTTAAACATAATTGTTATGTTTTGTCTAGTATCTGACTTGTACTAGTAATTGCTAGGCTTTATAAAGGGAAACTCAATTTATGTTAATCTAGCATGGCCAAACAATATTATGTAGGACAGTTTTTAGATTTTTTTAATGAAATAGATGAAAAATTATTAAGAATGGGTAAACTGCGAAATGGATTTATGATTGAAGAGGACACCCTTCAATATTTATATTTTCATTAATTTGTTATTTTTTAGAATGAAAATATTCCCACCATATCAAAAATGTCTTGCATGTCAATTTGATCTGTTCCATTATCTTCAACTTGCTGTAACAAATCATCTGAAAACAGAAATATGGTTAGATATTATTGAACTCTTCTTTTGTGCTATTGTTCTGCTTTGTTGACTTCTAATTAACGAGCTTCATACAATGCATTATCGTCATATCTCCGTGAATTAAAGGAGTCCTTAATTACCCTGTGCATATATGATATATCTATGGAAAATATACAAAATTTTTCAAATTAATGTTATTTATAATTTAAGTCTTTTACTTAATAACTCAGAACCGTTTCCCTGACAACAAATAATTTAGACTGTCCGTTTTGACTTTTCAAAAGATATTTCTGGCACTGTTAACTTTTGAAGTTGTGTACATTATATTGCAGAATTAATTATTGAGAGAGAAAATGAGAAGAGTTACTAGCATTTTCTTCTTTTGTCCCAATGTTTTCACTTTTTTCCTATCTGGTTTTACAGAAACAATGTATTGTGCAGGAAAGAATGTAAATATTAAGATAAGTGAGGAGAGGAAAGGGTTACCTGGTATTCGTTTCCAAACAAGGTGGTTTCCAAAAGTCATCCAATTGGAAAACTGAGTGTGGGTTTCTTGTTCCTCCACACTTAGATCTGTCAGGGTTTGTAACATCTCATTATCCGATAAAGTCACGGGATATTTGCAGACACAATTGTATGTTCCATTGCAATCGGGTAAATGCCATTCATCTGTTACTTTACTGTCAATAGGGAGGCCTTGGAGTGTAATTGGAAGTGTGCACAACTGCTTACTTCGATGTTCCCCAGGATTAGGGTCAGTAATGTACTGCAAACGGACCAAATTGTCTAGCATCAGTATGAGATGACACTTTCGAAGATTGACACACACCATTGTTGAATCATCTGTTGTTTTGTATGTTAGTTCATGATCTTTAAGGTATGTATTGTAGTAACACAGGTCAACATTTGCTTCATTTTTCAAAATTTCCTCGGCAAATCTCAGTCCAGGAGTTGTACCTGTTGACGCAGTAACATCAAAAACTGATCCAATGCTCTTGTATTCAATTAAGAGTTTATTTGCATTGTTTCTTTGAAAAAGGCCAAAGTAATTTTTGTTGATTGTGTTCAGCAGAATATCGTAGACTAAGTACAATTTTTCAAGCTTGGTTTTGAGAAGATCTTCAGGACTTCTTGCTTTTGTTATAGAATGTTGATTCAGGAATTGCTCTAGTACTATCTGTATTTCCACTGGCAATTCAAGAAACCACTCGTCAACAATGTTAAAGCTATTTTTGTGTAGTGGTTTATTGTTTGTCTCTTCATTGAAACACCAGTGGCAAAGCTTTCCGTCATCCCGATGGTCGTCAATAGTTCCATCAATTAAAGTTTCCGCAGACCATGTTCCAATTGTGTTTCGGATCTTCCCTGTCTCTATGGCATCGCGTAAACAAAATCTCAAAGTAGAGCCATCAGCACAAAGAAAGCCAGACGCAGCCTCTGAATCAAGTAGTAGAACTTTTTCTAGATATACATTATGCCTTCTTTTCAGAGAATAGAACACCCTTTTACACAGATCACTGAATAATGTCTCTAATGTGTCATTCTGAATAAAGACTGCCCAAAGAACATTTGATGTAGGTGATGATGTCACATCAAAGCAAACAGTATTTTCAACAGAGTTTGGGCAATATAGATCTATTATTGATTAAATGTCATTGCCCACAATTGACGCAATGTGGGTTTGGTTTGCTCTCAACCTGACCTGCTTTTGTTTGTCTGACAGTTGAAATCTGTGAAAGTTTTTTCTGATTTGTCGTTGAGATGAATCAAAGAGAATTTTGCAGCATTCTTGTAATGATAGAAGGCTTTGGAATCTAGCACACTTTAGTGAAAGAATTTCTTCATAAGAAAGCTGACCACATTCTTGAAAAGTTGAAAAGTCATTTTCGAAACAACAAATTCGCTTCCAATCAATATCAGAAAAATAAGGCTTATAATGTACTGTCAGTGTATTAATACTATTTTCGTTTATATTTAGGTCGTTAAATAATAGGTCAGTTCTATTAATGTGAGTTTTGGCAATGAGCCTATATAATTCTAACGTTGATGTTTTCACACTTTCACTTTCAGTTTGTCCAATAATTTCTTTTTCAACGGTCTTTAAAAGTTTTCTACAGGCAGTCTGTGCACTATGAGTACAAATATAACGTAATACAGCTTCAACTGTTGCACACTCTTCACCTAGATGGTATTTCTTTTCTCCACTAGATGCTCTTAATGCTCTGTATAAATTTCTTCTCAGGACACTTTCTCCTTCCTTTGTCAAATATTTATAAAACTCTTCAATGAAGATCAAGTTCTCATCCGTAATAGGATTATAGTAGATTTTGAAAGTTTTGGAGAATTTCATTCTCTATAACACTGTAAATCATCGTTTCTGTCCTGAAAAAATACAATTAATATTGAGGTGAGAGGGTAAAATGAATACATTTTAAGATAAATAACAAGAGGTCCAAGAGGGCCTGAATCGCTCCACTGGCTAAAGTAGAAGAATTATCCCATGATTTCTTGTAAGCCTTACACAGCCATGATTTTGCAATATACAACAGAGGGGTTATTTTCAAAGCTTACTGATCTGTTAGAGATTGATCATTTATCACTTTAGGTTTGAAAGAATATAGCGAAAGATCGCCATCTGAAAAGCTAGGCTAATCCTTTCTTATTTGTTTACATAAGATAAACATGGGGCCAGCCATTGCAATAGTTAAGAAAAATAGATAAGAGAAATAGGCAAGACTTTCAAAATTTATTATTTATATATATCCAAACCCTATGTAGAATGTATTAATCTTTTCAAGCAGATGATTGAAATGATCACCAACAGCATAGGGTTTGATGAATATTGAAACAAAATGTTGCTTTTTGAAAAGCATTTATCTCCCATTATCTGCTTGTATGATTCCAAAAGTAAATGCATCAAAATTGCCTTGTAAAATGTAGAACCCACAATGTAGGGCTTAGTTTCCATGTATATTAATGATTTCTTGTATTCTGGAAGCCATTCATGACATGAGGTATTACACATAATTTCAAGGTTCTAGGCCAAACAGTTTAGAAGAAAACTAAGTATCTCCGTGACAACTGTTACAAAGGTATAATTTCAAAGCTCCAAATTTCCCCAACCCTGCCATATCAATATACTTTAAAAAAAATAAATAAAAAATTCAAGATACGGTTTTGAAACATGTCAATCAAGGAACTGTTCAGCCAGGTTTGGTTCAAATTGGCCCAAAGATTGATTTTTAAAGAGTTTTCTTATGATTTCTCTAAGTAAGCCCCTTCCTCCCTGCCATGCCCACATATGTTTTGACAAATGTAAAAATTTGTGAACAAGTTTTGAGAAGAGTCACTCAAGGAAGTTTCCTGCCAAGTTTGAATAAAATTGGCCACATGGCTTATTTCTAAAGAATTTTCTTATGATTTCTCTTAGTCTGATAGGCCCTTTCCTCCCTGCCATGCCCACATTTTTTGACATATTTAATTATTTGTGAAAAAAAATTGAAAAGAGATACTCAAGGATCATTCCTGCAAAGTCTGGTTCAATAATTTTATTGGGCATACTGGTTGATTTTTTAAGAATTTTCTTATGATTACTTTAAGTCCGATAAGCCCCTTCCCCCTGCCAAGCCCACATTTTTTGACAAACGTAAAAATTTGTGAATAAATTTTGAAGAGAGAGACCCAAAGAACATTCCAGCAAAGTCTGGTTCAAATTGGCCCAATTGTTGATTTTTAAAGAATTTTCTTATGATTTCTCTAAGTCTGATAAGACCCTTTCTCCCTGCCAAGGCCACACTTTTGACAAATGTAAAAATTTGTGAACAAATTTTGAAAAGAATGACTCAAGGCACATTCCTGCCAGGTTTGGTTCAAATTGGCCCAATGCTTGATTTTTAAAGAATTTTCTTATGATTTCTCTAAGTCTGATAAGCCCCGCCCTGCCACACCAACATTTTTAGACGAATCTGAAATTCACGAACAAATTTTGAAAAGGGTCACTCAAGGAACATTCCTGCCAAGTTTGGTCAAAATTGACCCACTGGTATAACAAGAGCCGTCACAGACGGATTATGCTCCCCAATAAGTGTTTGTCACAAAATAAAAACTATCATACATTAAGCCCCCTTTACCCATGACAGCTTTTTTGTACACACATTATTTATAGAATATGGTGTATAACATCCTATTTATTACACGAGCACAAAATTTCATTACATTCTGCCCATTAGATGAAGAGAAATAAGAGAAAAACTAATTTTTACACTAAGGTCCCTTTTTCCATGACGCAGCCTTAAATTTACAAACAGAGAAAAGGGTCCCTAGGTATTGACTAAGGGAGTTCACATGTGAAGTTTCATTGAATTTGGTCCAAGGGTTGCTGAGATATGGCTGTGGACGGACGGACGGACACACGGACGGACGGACGGACAGCGTGGCGACTATATGCTCCCCCGAATTTTTTTCGGGGAGCATAATAAAAGAAGATGTTTAAAGAAAAAGTTAACGGACGGACACACGACGGACACAACGCCATGACAATAGCTCGCTGGTCTTCGGCCAGTGGAGCTAAAAACATACAATAAATTTTGACAATTTTCCAATGTGCATGTGAAGGTATTACATAAATAAGCAAACGTTCGTCTCTAAAACAGTGGGACAAATATGAAACTCCTTTTAAAATTCATTACATTTGACAAAACATTCTAAATTCTTTATCTGATGTCTTCTTAACCCTTGCCCATTAAAAAAATGTAGGGTGGTCCATAGTACAGAAGACATTGAGGAAAGAGGAAAAAATGCTGATTACCAGCATTTTCTTCATTAGTATCAATGTTTCCAAAGCAAATTCTTTTAGGGATGTCTTGACTGGGAAAGGAATGGAGAAAAGAGGAACTATTTTCTTTTTATTTTTTGTAATTTTTCATTTCCGTACATTTGTTCCCTGACACTGGAAGGAAATGCAAGGTAATATATGGTTAGGTGTTTCATAACAGATTAATGGATAGCCGGACAGACGGATGGACAAATAGACAGAAGCAGTTAAACTAAAGTGCCGCGGGAAAAAGGAGATAATGATGGTAACAATGATCGTGAAAACCACGTCTTCTCCTTTCCTTTCAATATTTTAAAACGATCTTTATGTTGGATAGTTGTTAAGACAAGACTAGCTAAATAAGGCATATGGTGCTCATTCGGTAGTTCATATTGTAAGAATGCCACTAAAACATATGCATGCCCTTGATATATAATAAAATTTAATACAGTGTGTAACAATTATAACAGACAGATACTAATAGTTTCATAACAAAGTTCCTGATCAGCATCTTATGGAGATCCTTTGTTCCACAACAGTATATGGTATTAATAGTCGGTTTACTTTAGGAATCATATTAAAATCTTTTCCAATCTAAATATGCTTCCGACCTCCCGCATAAACATTGATAGAAAAGATTAATACCAGGTATGCTTACATGTAAAGCCAAAATCTTCTCCTTTCCCAGTTATACTTTCTGTTAATTGTTTTTATCAAATTTTGTGTGTTTTCATTTTCTATTAAGATGTTGATTTTCAGAAATTTGTTATCCTTGATTGGTTCATCTGCATCAATAATTGAATTTAAGAGTTTGCTGTTTTGGATAGGGTTAAACAATTCCCAAACAAAGAAGTTTTAGACTGGTCCAATTTTAAAGCTGCTACAGACGACAAAATGTAAATAATGAATATGACATATTGGCAAAATCAAAGCACAGAAGATATATCAAGGCAAAAGGAGGAAATGATGATTATCAGCATTTTTCTTCTTTTGCCTCATTATTTTTCCCAAGCTTTATCTATTAGACGTCTAAACCTGTACTTGTTTGGAAAATGGTTGAAGTGCAGCCTGTTTAACCCTTTCCCAAACAAGACGTGGTTTTGACGTCTCTAATAGAAAAGGTTTGAGAAAACATTGAAACAAAAGAAGAAACTGCTGATTACCAGCATTTTCTCCTTTTGCTTCAACATTTTCTGTACTATATCATACACATATCTTATCATTATAAACATTCATTTTGTTGTCTGCAGCAGCTTTCAAATTAGATTAGACTAAAATTTTGTCGTTTGGCAAAGAGTTAAAGGAAATTAATAAACAAAAGTATTTACTTACCCCTCTATTTGTCTGCATAAAAAGTCTTTGATGAATAAACACAATTTAAATAATATGTATCATAGAATTTCCAAAATAACACCCGAGAAACGCTTTGTAACAATATCGCAAAAAAACTTTAAGAACAAAATTATATAAATGTATTAGGTATATATCGCAAAGGCTTTAAGAACAAAATGATGTAAATGTAACTCAATTAACTCAATACACAATTAACAAGGACATGGGGCTATAGAACTTAGATAAGAAACATGTGTGGATTTATTGGCATTTTGTTATCAGGACTATTAATCTAAAGTGGCCGGAATTTTATTGCCCACATGGTGTTAACCTGACCTGCTGACCCTCACAGTGATTAGGGGATTCAGAGGTCACCTAGCTCGAAAATGAGCAAGCTGGGGGGGTTGTGCGGTTATCTGCAAAGGTCCATAACTCAGTCAAAAAAACAATGAACCATAACCAATAGTTGATATGCACATATTTGAGAGCTATTAAGCATACCTGTAATATTTTTTTTATAAAATCCATTCAATAGTAATCGGGAAATTGAGCAGACAAGAAAATTCACTCAAGGGCCATAACTCTGTGAAAAATCAATAGACCGTGACCAAAATAGTATATGCACATTTCCTCTTTGTAATAAGTTCACATGTGAAGTTTGAATAAAATTCATCAAATAGTTTAGAAGAAATAGAGCGGACAAAAACTCAACAAACCAATCAACACATGTTAAAGGTTGAAAATGCAAGTTTTTAACAAAGGGCCATAACTCTGTCAAAAATCAATGAACCATGACTAAAATTTCATGCAAACATACTTGAGAGCTATCAAGCATACATGTCAAGTTTTAACAAAATCCATCCATTAGTTACTGAGAAATAGAGTGGACAAGAAAATTCAATCAAGGGCCATAACTCCATGACAAACCATTGGACCATAACCAAAATATGATATGCATATCTCCACTTAACAATTAGCTCACATGTGAAGTTTGAATAAAATTGGTCCTGTAATTTATGAGAAATAGAGCGGACAAACAATCGACTACATGATGTAACAAAACATGTAAATGTTGCAAAAAATGCCAATTTGCAACAAAGGGCCAAAACTCTGTCAAAACTCAATGAACCATGACTGAAATTTCATGTGCACATATTAGAGAGCTATTAAGCATGCCTGTAAAGTTTTGATGAAATCCGTCCATTGGTTACTGAGAAATTGAGTGGACAAGAAAATTCACTCAAGGGTCATAACTCTGTGAAAAATCAATGGACTGCAACCAAAATATGATATGCACATCTCCACTTGATAACTAGCTAACATTTGAAGTTTGAATAAAATTGGTTTAGTAGCTTATGAGAAATAGAGTGGACAAAAACTGGTGATTATACGTAAATGTTGCGAAAAATGCCAATTTTCACCAAAGGGCCATAACTCAGTCAACAGTCAATGGACCATGACCAAAATTTCATATGCACATATTTGAGAGCTATTAAGCATGGCTGTAAAGTTTAAATGAAATCCATCCATTGGTTACTGACGAATTGAGCGGACAAGAAAATTCACTCAAGGGCCATAACTCTGTGAAAAATCAATGGACCATAACCAAAATACGATATGCACATCTCCACTTGGTAATGAGTTCACATGTGAAGTTTGAATAAAATTGGACCAGTAGTTTAGGAGAAATAGAGCGGACAAAAATGCTACAGACCGACAGACAGACCAACGGACCAACAGCCAGACAGACCAACGGACAAGCCGACTCCTATATACCCCCAAATTGAATTTGGGGGGTATAATTATGCAAAGCCTATCTATAACGGATCAAGTGGAAAGACGCACGTTTTGTAACTGGGCTACAGACGTTGCAGAAAATTATGCCGACGCTTTCTCTGAGGATACTTGAAGTCATTGGTGTACAGGCCAAAGCCAACAGACACCTCTATCACGGTGTACAACCCACGTGACTTGTGACGTCACGAATCGGTCAGGATTGGATGAGAAATGGATAAAAATTGCTCGCTTCGGGTAAGACTTTTGTTAATTACTTTCTTTATACTTGTCGTATCTTTACAACACATGGACGAGAGCCTTCCTTGTAGAATGCTTGACCAACGACAAACAAGTTATCAACCCAAAGTTCTAAGAATTTTGAGTTTATTCGGACCGCGTAATTTGAGGTCAATACAATTCCTGTAATCTGGATGGGAGCGAATTCATAAAAAAAAACATGAAAAATGCCTTTTAGACAATATTTCTGTAACTTTATTACCCCCAATGAATTACGCATGTGTTACACTATTAATATTTGGTGGTAAACTGCGTCGTCATGTTAATCTGATTATATATTGAACAGAAATGTGTAATGACATGGATGGGAAACTGAAAAAAAAATAGACATGGATCGGATCTAACAACTTGTCTGTGAGACGTAGAGCTAAAATTGATATATCTCTATGATTTATATAAAGTTGTGCACTGTACGATAATTGCCCAAATGTATAGCATTTTTATACACACACAAAATCATTATCCCTGAAGAAGCACATAAGGGCGAAACGTTGGAAATGAATTAAAGAAAAAAAAAAAACTGTAAAATGAAATCATTTTTGTGGCGTGTTTTTCTAATAGCATTTTTATACAAACTTACAGGGAAATTCCATGATAGGTAAATACATGTTACTGAAAATAATTGTTCATTGTAACAATGAACCAAATTGTTTCTTAACCATTCCCATACCACACTCTTTGGAACAATGCACGTTTGAATTGAATTGCTCGCTACTTAAAGGGACATTTCATTCCGATTTCAATTTTTTAAAGTATGTCTTGATGCCAAGATTGGGTATTCTAATGAGTATAAATAATATTAGTTTTTTAAGTTGTTGCCAGTAAGCGAGAAACACGCATTTAAAGTTGACACATAATCGATAAATTGCATATAAATCCGAACTGTTGTCCACAACAATTTGTTCAATTTTAACACAAAAATATAAATTTCTCGTAAACGGTGCAATATTTTGGCTTGAAATTTTCAGAATTTTCATAAGGAAATATGCTCTTTCAGATAAAAATAATAGTAATATTTATGACAAAAAATTCTGAAATGTCACTTTAATGGTTGGTTCAAAAAATCTTCATTAAAGAAAGGAAAATTTCAGGCTAAATAAGAAATTTCTGCTAATCAGCACTTTTAGCTCACCTGAGCATCAAGAGCTGAAGATGACGTATTTAGATGACCTTTGTATGTCGATCATTCGTCCACAATTATTAGTCACTCTTGACCAAATTTGTCAAACAAGTAAGGTCACAATGTCTTTGGAGAGTTTCATTATGGGCCATATCGAACCAGACATTCACGAATTAGGCCTATCTGCCACTGAATGTGGAAATTCCGTTTTTAACTGTGTTTACATTCTAGCATCTACATAAGTATCAATATTGAGTAAAGTATGCAAATAACACAATGTTGATGACCATAAGATCCTGGGTGACTTTGATTTTTCAGTTATCTGCCTCTGGATTTGACAAAATTGCCGTTTTATACTTTGTTTTCACTCTAACAGTGACAAAAATTATCTACCAGTAGTCAAGAGAAGACTCGGACACAATCTTGGTGACTATTAAATCGTGAAAGGGCATGACTTTCAGCATGTTCGGACTTGAAAGACCTTAGTTATCTGGCATTGGAGTTGCCAAATTTCCATTTTTGATTTATCTCTAACAAACACACAAATTGACCAATCAAGACAAAACTTTGACAAAATTTTGGTGAATATAAGATCTAGGCTAACTTTGCTTTTAAGCCTGATCGGACATTGACAATGTGCCATAGCAGCTCAGGTGACTGATTTAGACTATCAAGGTCATCTTTGTTTGTATTTCCTCTTGATATTTCTATTTCAGGCACCTTCAACGATGATCGAATAACCTAAATTGACGATGAATGCAAATAGCAGACAAAACGCTAAAGTTAGAAATTAGTCATTGTCGACATAAACAGCGTCTAAACCGAATTTGTGACAAAGTACTTTGAAGGAAGTCCTTGTGACATCCAACGGTTCATTTGCAAATGTAAGAATTACAAAGCAAACGCTTGTTAAATTTTATCCAGCTCAAAAGACAATCTAAGCACGTGCAAAAATGAAATTCACTATTAAAAGACCTCTGCCTGTGTTCAGTCCTTCGAAAGGAACAAGGTGTAATCCCAGCTCTGTGAAAAAAGGCGTTAGTATGTGATACATCACCACTTGTAAAAAGAACACGTAGCTTTTCCAAGAATGTGCTCTTTGGTCCCGCTAAAGCTCCTGAAAAATGAGAGAGAATTTTATAGCGAGGTAGAATTGCCCAGTGGCCTGGAAACAGGGTCGGATCATCACTACTATATATTTTGGCAATTATCATACAGCACACAACTTTATATAAATCATAGAGATAGATCAATTTAGTTCTACGTCTCACAGGCAAGTTGTTAGCTCCGATCCATGTCTATTTTGTTCAGTTTCCCATCCATGTCATTACACATTTCTGTTCAAAATATAACCAGATCAACATGACGATGCGGTTTAACGCCAAATCTAAGTACTGCAATACACGTTTTATTAATTAGGAGACACGGCGTCATAGAAATATTGTCTAAAGGGCATTTTTCATAATTTTATGAAATCGCTCCGATCCAGATAACAGAAATTACTTTGACTTCCAATCACGCGGTTCGAATAAACTCAAAATTCTTAGAATTTGTGGTTAAAATCTTGTTCGCCGTTGGCCAGGCATTCTACGAGGACGGCTCTCGTCCAAGTTTTGTAAAGATACGACAAGTATAAGGAAAGTTATTAGCAAAAGTCTTACAAGAAGCGAGCAATTTTTATCCATTTCTCATCCAATCCTGACCGATTCATGTGGTCACAAGTCACGTGGGTTGTACACCGTGTCTATGCTCCTCCGAAGCATTAGAAGAGAAGTTAGGCAGATCAGCGTAAACACATGTGCCAATTTTATCAATATCTTTAAAGAGCGAGAGCGAGAAGGGAGGCGTCAGAAAGTCCGGCATCTTGATAACGTCATAAACCACTAAAATGACGTTCCTGAGACAAAATATGGTAATTCCAGCAATTTGACCTTCTTTCTAAATGGTTTATGAACTTAAATCTAAAAACTGAAACTGGATAAAACTAAAATGTATCGCCAGTGGATATGCACGTTTTCATTGTTATAGAAGAACGTTAAGTTATTAAAGATATACGTCAAAACTGTAAACTTTCTTTTTGGACACCCTGTACTAAACATAAAAGTGAAATGAAAAGGCGATTATTCACTATTAACGAATTGATGATGTAAACTGTGGCAGTCAATCGATTTGTCTTTCGATGGTGCTTTCTTTTTTATGTTGTTTTAACCTAGGGCAAATGTAAGCAGTCACACAAAATCACCCTTTTCATTCTCTGTTAAACATTTCGAATAACGGAGTTGTAGAATTGCGGCTTGTCATCTCAGACAACTGTCAAATAGAACAATATAAACGAAACTTTGGCGTGGTGTATGTATGCAGTAATATCACAGGAAATATTACATAATAATTGTAAGCGGAATTACTGCACATCATAATATGGATATCGCTTCTCTAAATTGCAATTGACGCCAAACCAGACATTTATGGCATATGATTAAGAAAAGTTATTATCAGTTTCATGAAAGCTTGTACCTCAGATTGAATGATGCTTGAAAGGACAAGGTTCACTTTGGGCCAAAAATGGCCCCATCTCAAATTTTACTGAAATGTTGATATTTGATCACTCCAAGCACCCTATTCGCAAAAACGTACGAACCATACACATACGACGTTCGTGGTTGCCATGGTAACCAGATTTATAATTTCCCTAACAATGACACAGGAAATAGACAAATTAATCATGAATTCTAAGAAATAACATATTTTCTCGTATCCAATAACATGTTTATAATAACAGTAATAATATACCAAAGTTTTGGAAATGTGCAGGCGCGAAATATTATAGATTTTCATGGCAATTATGGTGTTTCCATGGCAACAATATGTCAAAAAATGACATTTAAATCACAGAATTGACCATAACTTGGAAATGATACAACATATTGCTTTCATATTTGGCATAAAAGATGACACAGATAGGGTCTATCTTTTGAGCGGTAAGTCAAGGTCATTTGTGAAGGTCAAGGTCATTTTTCAAGGTCAAATTATGCAAATACATTTAAAGTGACCAAAAAGTTTGTAGATCATTTGATAGGACAAAAAAAGCCAAATCTATAAATCTATCATGGTGAGATGCAGCTTCTGTCATGAAAGAGAATAAAATAGATTTAATAAAACTTGTGGAGTGTAAACAACAAATTGTGAACAGATGGACAATGGACAGTGAGTGACCACAACAGAAGTACTCAGGTGAGCTAAAAACAATGTTTCAAAGACTTCCTCGGCTGTTCTAGTCTGAAAATAAATGTGGATCAGTGTGAAATTGTATCTTTTCAAGTTTAGAACCTATTCTTTCCAGAAACAACAAAGTTTACAGGTCCAAATAGGAAAGTATTGAACGCAACCAAATAAGTATAAGGGAATTTAGAAAGTGTGCATGCTATAGCCTTAAGATTATTGTGGGAAAGGGAGAAAATGCTGGTCATCAGCATTTTCCTAATTTCCCTTAATGCTTTCATAGAAAAAAACTTTATAAGGGGCATCAAAACAAGTCATGTTTGGGAAAGGGTTAAGAGAACTGGTTGAATGCATGGAGTTTATACCATTCCCAAAGACATAAATTTAGACTGTTCCAAATTAAAATCACAAAATTGATGTAAGGGCAAGTTTAAAAAAAATGTGACCATTCACTTTTTACATGCCACGGCTCTTACAGAGAAACATATTCAACCCAATCAAAGCTAAATAGATGTGTTAGTGTGTCTATATACCGGGTACCAAGTTTAAAGAAAATCGCTACACAAATAAAAAAGATATGTCATTAAAACATGTCAAAATTGTCAGGAGTGAAACGTTTTTGTGTGACACTTAACAATTGTACCAAGTTTCTAAGCTATGGTAAATAAAAGACAGTGACAGGATACTACAATAAGCACTTGTAATTCATAAAACAACATGTGCATCATCATCTTAAAATTACCTTTTCATCTTATCTTCACTGGTATAGGATGTGGAGCATGTTTTATACAATAACCCTCTGAATTTTATGTCAGGAGTGAAACACTTTTATTTTTCAAAATGTGTTCTGTTTATACCCCCACCTAGGAAGTAGAGGGGGGTATATTGGTTTCACCATGTCTGTCCGTCCGTCCGTCCATCCGTCCGTCCGTAGACTTTTTCGTTTCCGTGCTCTAAGTCATGAACCGGTTGACCTAGGATCATGAAACTTTACACAGTTGTTGCCCATGACCCAAGGAGGTGCCCTATTGTTTTGGGGTCACAAAGGTCAAAGGTCAAGGTCACAATCGGACTTTGTTTAAAATCCGTTTCCGTGCTCTAAGTCATGAACCGGTTGACCTAGAATCATGAAACTTTACACAGTTGTTGCCCATGACCCAAGGAGGTGCCCTATTGTTTTTGGGTCATGAAGGTCAAAGGTCAAGGTCACAATCGGACTTTGTTTAAAATCCGTTTCCGTGCTCTAAGTCATGAACCGGTTGACCTAGGATCATTAAACTTTACACAGTTGTTGCCCATGACCCGAGGAGGTGCCCTATTGTTTTTGGGTCACAAAGGTCAAAGGTCAAGGTCACAATCGGACTTTGTTTAAAATCCGTTTCCGTGCTCTAAGTCATGAACCGGTTGACCTAGGATCATGAAACTTTACACAGTTGTTGCCCATGACCCAAGGAGGTGCTATATTGGTTTTGGGTCACAAAGGTCAAAGGTCAAGGTCACAATCGGACTTTGTTTAAAATCCGTTTCCGTGCTCTAAGTCATGAACCGGTTGACCTAGGATCATGAAACTTTACACAGTTGTTGCCCATGACCCAAGGAGGTGCCCTATTGTTTTTGGGTCACAAAGGTCAAAGGTCAAGGTCACAATCAGACTTTGTTTAAAATCCGTTTCCGTGCTCTAAGTCATGAACCGGTTGACCTAGGATCATGAAACTTTACACAGTTGTTGCCCATGGCCCAAGTAGGTGCCCTATTGTTTTTGGGTCATGAAGGTCAAAGGTCAAGGTCACAATTGGACTTTGTCTAAAATCTGTTTCCATGCTCCAACTAAAGAACCTTTTGACCTATAGCACTTTGTTCAGTGACAAGGCGCTATTGGGGGGTATTTGTCCGCTTTGCGACAGTTCTAGTTTTTGTCTATTCAGCCAGAAATCTACCACTCAAATTTTTTTAGAAAGCCATCAACCTTGTGGGAATTCTGCACTCTACTATTTAGTGATTCGTGGGCTACAATTTCTCATATTGTGCAATATATATGCTGTCAGGAGTGAAACGCTTTTTTGGTGTCATTTTGCAAGATTGTGCACACAATTTTAGCTAAAAAGTAGTGAACATGAATTTAAAATATAATTTGGGCACTGCTTAATCATTTAGAATAGTTTTTAGCCACCCTAATAAAGAAATCTGGATGATATTCAGTAAAATTAGCTGTTATTCTTTACATTTAAATGTCACACTTTGGTCACATTTTTTTTTAAACCTGCCCGTAAATAAAGATGTGATTATCATATGGCACAATAAAGCACAGAAAATCTTGAGGCAAAAGATTAAAATGCTGGTTAACATTATTTTCCTCCCTTGTTTCAATATTTCTATAAACTTTTCATTAGGGACACCAAGTCCAGTTCTTGTTTGGGAAGGGTTAAGCAAGATCCATTTTTTTGTCTTATTGAGCCAGCTGATGACCTAACCATGTGTTCCTGGCAATTTTAACGCCATTAAAAACACAACATCCACTCTGAGCCACTACCATATTTGCTCATCCCATGCAGACAATTCATTATTACTCATGCACATTCGAGAGACAAATGTCTAATGCCAGACATTGGTAAAGCCCGGATTCAAAACCACAATCCTTAATACACTACCAGACAGCAAAAGTTTAAGCTTGTCCAAATTCAAAAATGTTGCTTATGACAACTTTAAGTGAATGAAAGTTTAGCTTTCTCAGTCTTTCTAGATAGAAAACAGTGAGGGAAATGAAGAAATTGTCATGAGTAATTTCTTCATTTTCCACAATGTTTCCAAAGCCTTTGTAGTAGTGTCAAAAAGTGTCATAATGTGGGAATGGATTAGCTACTGACTAAGTCAATTATCACAAAAGCTTCAAGAATATTAACCCTTTCAAAAACAGCTGAAATTTAGACTGTTCAAATTTGATAGCTGCTTCAGAAAACATGAATTAACTATGATAGGGTCCAGAAAATATTGAGGCAAAAGGAGAAAATCTGCTTATCAGAATTGTCTTCTTTTGCCTCAATGAATTCCCAAGCCTATTCTTTAGAGGTGTCAAAACATGGTCTTGCTCAGGAAAGGGTTAAAGTAGGAAAGAAACTGATCATCAGCAATTCCTAGTCTTTTAAAATTGTTTTATAACTTTATAACTTCAAAATAGGCATATTTTTTACATGAATAAGTGAATATCAGAATGTTTGGAAATAGAATAATTAACAGTTTTACAATTGAAATATCAAATATTTTCAAAAGTTATTCACTTTGGATGATCTATTGATAAAAAATTTATTGGCTCTACAAAAAACAATTGAATTAGTCTATGAAAAAGTTAAATTGTCAATGTTATTTGCAAATTCCAAATTTTTCACTTAGCTATTTCGTTGAATTTTATCATTTCTGTGAAAATTTCAATGAGCACCTACAGCTGGTGCTTAAATTCTGTATGATGATCCATGCTAAAAAGAAATCTTAAAGCTGCATCTATATAAACAAGAGCCGTCACAGACGGATTATGCTCCCCAAATAAGTGTTTGTCACAAAATAAAAACTATCATACATTAAGCCCCCTTTTCCCATGACGTTTTTTTTACACATATTATTTATAGAATATGGTCTAGAACATCTCACTTAATACAAAATTACAAAATTTCATTAAATTCTGCCCATTAGATGAAGAGAAATTAGAGAAAAACTAATTTTTACATTAAGGCCCCTTTTTCCATGACGCAGCCTCAAATTGAGAAACGGAGAAAAAGGTTCCTAGGGATTATCCCAGGGAGTCCACATGTGAAGTTTCATTGAATTTGGCCCAAGGGTTGCTGAGATCTGGCTGTGGACGGACGGACACACGGACGGACGGACGGACTCCCTGAAGTACACTTGTGGGAACATTTGCATATGGGGTGCGGAGTACAAGCTACATTTCTGGGTTGCAGTTTTGTCCGTACATATGAGGTGAAAACAATCAAAAGTTTATGGGTTGCAGTTTTGTCCGTGCATATGAGGTGAAAACAGTCATAAGTTTTTGTGGGCTAATTAACAATACATACAATACATTTGGTTTATTTGTAATCTTTTATTAAGATTTTCGAGAAACAGATAACTGGAATTCTTTAAAATTTACTAACAAATAATTAAGAATTAACAATTAAAATTAGTATAATGAACCATCAGTTTGCAGATCTTTTTGGTCCCTTGCTTATGAAGCTTCACCCAAGCATGCTTACATTGGGATCTTATCTATTTTCAAAAAACACAGAAACTAATTTTGTCACAAGCAAAATTATATTCTTCTTTCTCCATGATGTTTTCTGTGGCCATTATTTTGTGGGCAGTATAAAGGAGTCATTGTGTGGTTATGGGTTAAATATGAAATATGTCTTCCAAACATGAACACTGAACTGCGTTTACAGTATTATGTTGTTAGTTCAATGATTTGATCATCATACACTACGTTATATATCATTAGCACCAAATTGCGCACCTGTTTTCCATCAAATTTAATTTTGGTATTGGAAATTTCAAAAATGGTATCATAAATTTGGTATCGGAAATTTCAAATTTGTCACATTTTGTCCTGTGTTTTCTATTATATTGCCATTATGTACAAATACTTTAGCAGTATACCATTTCCCTGATAGCACTAACACTTTAATCTATGAATTATCAAACCATATTGCCAAAGAACACTTAGTTTAGTATAACGGAAAGTTCATGTTTTTACTTTTCGTGAGGGGTACCTCGCTATCGCAGCATTTAGCAATTTTATTTCGTAAAATATCAACCTTGTTTATGTCATTCTCAAAAAATAATAATATAAATCAAAGTGTAAAGAAAATGACAACCAAATCTATCGGAAAAAACTGTGTTTTAATCAAGTGTCAAATTAAGGTAACGGACATTTCTTCAATCTTTGGAACTTTGGCGACACTTACTTGACCTTAATTATTTTTGTTTTTATGACGGACAAATAACAAAAGAGGTACTTTTCAAAAACTACTTAAGTTCATTGACGCATGTTTTTAAATGCATATACAATGGATAAAATGTATCTATTTGTGAGAAAGTACCACATTTATTTACTCTACTGCGTCTGGCGACATAACGGAAATTTAAAAATCCGACCTATTTTTTGATATTTTGAAGAAACAAGTCTCTCAATTTTCTTGAAATGTTTTACAAAGTTGTGAAGTGATCTGTACTAATGGTAAGGACCATCACAATTTAATGCAATACGTGTCTTCAGTAAGATAAATACCGGCGACAGAGGTGGCGCCTCTAAACTGAATTTGTGTGTGCTACATGTACTAAACAATAGTAAGGTATTATGTCCAAAATTTTATGGGGTTCAATGACCAGGAAACTGCAACTGTATCTTTCCGGGGTTGAAATACCCAAATATTGGACCAGTTAACTTATGGGCTTCAATTGTCAGAATGCATTAACTATACCATTGTGGGATGAAATGTCCAAACCTTATGGGAACAATGACCATGAAACTGCAACTGTATCTTTATGGGGTTAAATAACCAAAATACTGGAATATACCATTGTGGGGTGTAATCTCTAAACCTCATGGGAACAATGACCATGATACTGCAACTGTATCATTCTGGGGTTAAATACCCAAAAGTACTGAAAAATACCATTGTGGGGTGTAATGTCTAAACCTTATGGGAACAATGACCATGATACTGCAACTGTATCTTTCTGGGGTTAAATATCCAAAAGTACTGAAAAATACCATTGTGGGGTGTAATCTCTAAACCTCATGGGAACAATGACCATGATACTGCAACTGTATCATTCTGGGGTTAAATATCCAAAAGTACTGAAAAATACCATTCTGGGGTGTAATGTCTAAACCTTATGGGAACAACGACCATGATACTGCAACTGTATCTTTCTGGGGTTAAATAACCAAAATACTGGAACATACCATTGTGGGGTGTAATCTCTAAACCTTATGGGAACAAAGACCATGATACTGCAACTGTATCTTTCTGGGGTTAAATATCCAAAAATACTGAAAAATACCATTCTGGTGTGTAATGTCTAAACCTTATGGGAACAATGACCTTGATACTGCAACTGTATCTTTCTGGGGTTAAATAACCAAAATACTGGAACATACCATTGTGGGGTGTAATGTCTAAACCTTATGGGAACAATGACCATGATACTGCAACTGTATCTTTCTGGGGTTAAATAACCAAAATACTGGAACATACTATTGTGGGGTGTAATGTCTAAACCTTATGGGAACAATGACCATGATACTGCAACTGGTCTTTCTGGGGTTAAATAACCAAAATACTGGAACATACCATTGTGGGGTGTAATGTCTAAACCTTATGGGAACAATGACCATGATACTGCAACTGTATCTTTCTGGGGTTAAATATCCAAAATACTGGAACATACCATTGTGGGATGTAATGTCCAAACCTTATGGGAACAAGGACCATGATACTGTAACTGTATCTTTCTGGGGTTAAACGACCAAAATACTGGAACATACCTATGTGGGATGTAATGTCTAAACATTATGGGAACAATGACCATGATACTGCAACTGTATCTTTCTGGGGTTAAAGAGCCAAAGTACTGGAACATACCATTGTGGGATGTCATGTCTAAACCTTACGGGAACAATGACTATGATACTGCAACTGTATCTTTCTAGGGTTAAATGACCAAAATACTGGAATATACCATTGTGGGATGTAATGTCTAAACCTTATGGGAACAATGACAATTATACTACAACTGTATCTTTCTGGGGTTAAATAACCAAAATATTGGACCAGTTAACTTGTGGGGCATGAATGCCATAATTAAGTTATGGGCTTCTCCTGCAACCAAGTTTGAAAGACATCCTAGTGCAACCTCCTATGTTTCCATATTGAAACTGCCTGTTCCATATTTTCAAAACTGTGATCTTCGGTATTTAAAAGTTTACCAGTCAATGCCTTCTTTTTACTGGTCTGCAGCTGACCACTTGAGAAAACATTGTGAGAAAAGGAGAAAATTCTGTTCAATTTCTCCTTTCATACAATGTTTTCTATCCCATCAGAAAATCAGAATAAATTGTTTACAGTTTTAATTGTGTCTTCTGTAAATCCTTTAAAGTTTCAAAAAAGTTCAAAATTTGTCTGAGCAGTAATGGGTTAAGCAGCTAAAAAAAAACTGGAACTGTACCATTGAATTGAAAAATAACTTATTTTCTATGTTGGAAGTAATTTACATTAACCCTTGTCATGCTGTATATTCTATATAGAGCCAGTAGTGTTAGCTGAATATTTTTTGAGTGAATTGCAAATTATGGTTATTTAACTTTAGAGCCTTTGTATTTAAGCTTGTTTCTGTGAAATTTTGTAATGTTATATAATATATATCATTGGAAAGGTGTACAATTTTTTACGTTATGATTGTAATATGAAAAAGTATTTTTTGAAACTTGTTACCTAATAAACTGTAGGTAAAAACAGGTAAATGTAACAAAACTATTAAGCTATGTTTTGAGAGTAACTAGAATATCACTGAAAGTGATCATACCCCCCAAAAGCGCAGTTTTTGTGCATTTTGAGAAATTGATTTCATTTGAACTGTGAGCTGATCAATTGGGAAAAAGAGCGAACAAAAAATCAACAGACTAAACAACACATTTAACAATCCCCAAGCCCCACCCTGCCATGCCCATATTTTTCAATGAACCAAAAACTCACAACCATGCATTGAAGACAGTCAATTAAGGAACATTCCTGTACGATTTGGTTCAAATTTGCTGTTTAATTGCTTTTTTTCTCATGATTTCGTTAAGTCTGATAAGCCCTGCCTTGCACTTACCACATTTTCTGCAAATCAAAAATTCACGAACAAATTTTAAAATAAGTCCTCCAATGAACATTCCTGCCAATTTTGATAAAAAAAACGAATAAAAAATTCACGAATAAGTTTCGAAAAGAGTCACCCAAGGAACATTCCTGCCAAGTTTGGTAAGAATTGGCTCAATGGTTAAGGAGGAGAACATTTTTGAAGAATTATCTGAGGATTTCTCAAAATCGGATAAACCCCGCCCTGCCACACCCACAATTTTTGACAAATCAAATATTCATGAACATGCATTGAATACAATCACTCAAGGGACAGTAGTGCCAACTTAAGTTCAAAATGGTCAAAGCATTGATTTTGAATGATTTTTCACATGATTTCTCCAAGTCCGATAAGCCCCGCCCTGCCACGCCCACAATTTTTGACAAATCGAAAATTCACGAACAAGTTTTGACAAGAGTCACCCAAGGAACATTCCTGCCAAGTTTAGTAAGAATTGGCTCAGTGGTTCAGGAGGAGAAGATTTTTGAAGAATTATTTAACGATTTCTTGAAGTCGGATAAGCCCCGCCCTGCCACGCCCTCATTTTTTGACGAATGAAAAAATCATGAATATACATTGAATACAATCACTCAAGGGTCAATTCTACAAAGTATGGTTCAAATTGGCCTGCTAATTGATTTTTAAAGATTTTTCACATGTTTTCTCTAAGTCCGATAAGCCCCGCCCTGCCACGCCCACAATTTTTGACAAATCAAAAATTCACGAACAAGTTTTGACAAGAGTCACCCAAGGAACATTCCTGCCAAGTTTAGTAAGAATTGGCTCAGTGGTTCAGGAGGAGAAGATTTTTGAAGAATTATTTAACGATTTCTTGAAGTCGGATAAGCCCCGCCCTGCCACGCCTTCATTTTTTGACGAATGAAAAAATCATGAACATACATTGAATACAATCACTCAAGGGTCAATCCTGCCAAGTATGGTTCAAAAATTGGCCTGCTAATTGATTTTTAAAGATTTTTCACATGGTTTCTCTAAGTCCGATAAGCCCCGCCCTGCCACGCCCACAATTTTTGACGAATAAAAAAGTCACGAACAAGTTTTGACAAGAGTCACCCAAGGAACATTTCTGCCAAGTTTGGTAAGAATTGGCTCAGTGGTTCAGGAGGAGAAGATTTTTGAAGAATTATTTAACGATTTCTTGAAGTCGGATAAGCCCCGCCCTGCCACGCCCTCATTTTTTGACGAATGAAAAAATCATGAATATGCATTGAATACAATCACTCAAGGGTCAATCCTACAAAGTATGGTTCAAATTGGCCTGCTAATTGATTTTTAAAGATTTTTCACATGTTTTCTCTAAGTCCGATAAGCCCCGCCCTGCCACGCCCACAATTTTTGACAAATCAAAAATTCACGAACAAGTTTTGACAAGAGTCACCCAAGGAACATTCCTGCCAAGTTTAGTAAGAATTGGCTCAGTGGTTCAGGAGGAGAAGATTTTTGAAGAATTATTTAACGATTTCTTGAAGTCGGATAAGCCCCGCCCTGCCACGCCTTCATTTTTTGACGAATGAAAAAATCATGAACATACATTGAATACAATCACTCAAGGGTCAATCCTGCCAAGTATGGTTCAAAAATTGGCCTGCTAATTGATTTTTAAAGATTTTTCACATGGTTTCTCTAAGTCCGATAAGCCCCGCCCTGCCACGCCCACAATTTTTGACGAATAAAAAATTCACGAACAAGTTTTGACAAGAGTCACCCAAGGAACATTTCTGCCAAGTTTGGTAAGAATTGACACAGTGGTTCAGGAGGAGAAGATTTTTGAAGAATTATTTAACGATTTCTTGAAGTCGGATAAGCCCCGCCCTGCCACGCCCTCATTTTTTGACGAATGAAAAAATCATGAACACACATTGAATACAATTACTCAAGGGTCAATTCTGCCAAGTATGGTTCAAATTGGCCAGATAATTGATTTTTAAAGATTTTTCACATGATTTCTCTAAGTCCGATAAGCCCCACCCTGCCACGCCCACAATTTTTGACGAATCAAAAATTCACGAACAAGTGTCACCTAAGGAACATTTCTGCCAAGTTTGGTAAGAATTGGCCCAGTGGTTGAGGAGGAGAAGATGTTTGAAGAAAAAACCAACAGACAGACCAACGGACCAACAGACAGACAAGCTGACTCCTATATACCCCCCAAATTGAATTTGGGGGGTATAATAAAACTAACAAAAACTCTGATATTTGTTTGCGTTGTCTTGTGATTTCCACCACAAACCATCAATATCCAAATTTTAAAGCGGTGCAGATCAAGTCTGAGCCTCAGGTAAGCACAGGTAAGAACTATCAGGGGTGATAACAGGCTGAAGATCCCAATCAGAAGAAGCACGGGGTCTGGGGCAGCGCCCCCAGAATGGGGACCCGGGGGGGGAAGCCCTCGGCCGAAAATGAATATCAGTGATTTTAAACCCTTAAAAAAATCACTCTACAATTATATCTAAAGGTGTTATTTTACCAACCTAAAATGCTCCCCCCCATTCACTACCCCCCCCCCCCTCCTAAAAAACAACACTTAAAAAAAATTGGGCAGGGGTTCCCCCTTTTTTGCATTTTCTTCTTTTTACGAAGGCTTTTAAAGATATGGGCAAGACAGAAGAAAGAGGGAAGGTGGGGTAAGTGCAGTGGCTCATATCGACTAAAAGAGTCTTGACTAAGTGTCAGCGTCCAATGCACAACCTTTCCTCCTAAATTAACCTTAGATAGATATAAAAAGGATACATACTTCCAGACTCTGTGTGTTTTCTCTCAAAAGCTATGTTTTTCTTTCAGTTTTCTCCCGATTCAACTCCATCCCCCCTTTCTCCTCGGATTTGCATTGAACTCAAGAATGATTTTTGGGGGCCTCTAGATCCGGAATTCCTGATCACCCCTGAGCAATTCTTCTAATTAAATTCTGGGTATAGAAAACAATTTTGTATAGAAGTCTCTGCAGAGAAACAAACTGTAAATAGGGTAAAATTAGTATGATTAAACAGTGAAATGGTTCTTTCACTAAGACTGGATGCATCACATTTTCATTTGACATTTCGTTATTCACCTGTCACTTTCTTGTTAGTTTACAGGTGTGACAAAATACAAAAACCTTATTTCAGGGTTTTGTTGTCCCATTCAGATCGCAATTTCTTTATTGGCAAGGTAAAAAAAACGTAAGATGCAAAAAACTAACCCGTGACATAAATGAACTAAAGAGTAGGGTTAAGCTGACCTAATTAATTCATTTTTATCGGCGAGTTGGTTGAAAATAGTGGCGAAAATTGTCCGGTCAAATTCATTTTCATTTCATCGGGGGGGGGGGGGGGGTATTTCGGCGCGATTATTAATCATAGAGTGTTATTTCCATACAATGTTTGCCAAATATCATTTAAATGACGATTGATTTCGTTTTACATGGTGACAAACTTTCCTTGGCGACGAAAAGATTGAGAAAATTCGGTGAGTTGAATTTTCGGGCAGACGAATTTTCGGATCGATCTTCCGCATACTTGTCAAGGGCAATTCTAATAATTACGACTCACCAATCGATTCTATTGAAATCAGCTTTAATAATATCTCTTTAACCTGGTTGAGAATGAATTTCTTCGGAATCTGTCGAAATACCAGCCATTTTTTCATCGGAAGATTTGTTTTGAAAGTTGGTCGGTAGGAAGTCCGCCATTTTGAATGACACGTTCCAAGTTTTGTGGAAATCCCCTGTTACTATTAATAGCCATAAGAGACAAGTGCGCATGTGCGATTACAAAATAAAGCAAAATGGAAAATTTATAATCTCAGCCGTCAAAGACGGACGGCAGAGAAAGTCCGTTGACGGTCTGGGGTGATTTAGTGATATTTGTTTTACAGGGGTTTTAGGACCAATGCAACACGTTTTTAATCAATCTTTTAAGGGGTGCACCCCTTACGCAAAAAAACCCCGTAAACCTTCTCTGTACTCATGAATCACCCCGGACCGTCAACTCAGTGAGAGCGGACGGACGGACAGACGGACGGACGGACGGACGGACAGCATGGCGACTATATGCTCCCCCGAAATTTTTTCGGGGAGCATAAAAATTGTATGATCCAGGGGCCAGTTTCATCAAAACATTTAAGACATATTTTTGTCTTAACAATGACTTACGACAAGTTTAGGGCAAGAAACGCGTATCTCCAATTTATCAAGACATGTGTTACGTGGTTGTTGTTTTGAGCGTTATGTAAGACATTGGTAAGTCAAAAATATGTCTTAAATGTTTTGATGAAACAGGCCCCTGATCCCATTACATATATGAATTCTCACTGTCTGATCAGGATCCACATTTGGTCTTAAATGCAACAAAGACCACCTTCACAGTTACTAGCTCAGAAAGACTTCATTTACCAGAGAGATTTACAGTTGATCATGGTTTAACCCTATCCAAGACAAAACTATATGATCTATAATACCACACACATTGTTATTTTCAATAATGAATGTCTAGTAAAGTCAGTTATGATTAGAAAGAATGATTATTAGTTAACATCACTTCTCCAACTGTGTGTCAAATTCTTCTGATTAGCCCGAATACAACAGCTTTTACAGTAGACATTATGTCCAGTCTTATCCCAGATTGTTTACCATGTCATCTCACCTCTACATCCAAACAAATTGGGCTTGTTATAGATGTGGTTCATTTCTTCTGTAAAGAGAAATCAAAAGTAAATGAGAATTTGTATGAGTATGACAAAAGAATGATAGAGATCTCTAAAGGAGTAAAAAGACAGGTATAATGATTGCCAGATTCTGCTGCTATCAAAAATGAACAACTTCTAACATTTTGACATGTACAAGAAGCCTGGACAAATAGGGAACGATTTTATCCTGTTAACCGTGACGTAATTTCGGACAAACGACCGTATTTCGTGGGTGTTATCATAAATCTCGTAATTACGGCTTGACTTGAGCGGTAGTTACGAGATATTGTAACAACACCGACGGTTTATCAAAACATTACGGTAAACCAAGTCTATTTTTAGCACAAAATTCATTGCCATTAACTGTATTGATTCAATTTGGAAGCTGGTGTAGGCCTAGATGACAATAATGATTTCAAGTTCATTTATAAAATATTGCACAAAATATTGAAGTAAGAATATGAAATGCAAGTTATCAGAATCTTCCTCTTTTGCTTCAATGTTTCCTCACAAGCTTTTTCAAGATTGTTTTAAGTGTGCCAAAATTATGTCATCTTTGGGAAATGGTTAAGAGAATAAACTACAAGTTGAGAAAGCAGGATATAAAAATATCACTCACCACATCGAGTTATTTTGACATGTAAAAACATCCAATCAGACTGTCGGAGTGTCCTACATTGGAATCCTTTTCCTTTTCCATTAAGCTAAGTTTAATCCTGCATTCCTGCATGCTGATTCGATTCGTCAACGATGTTTGCCGATCGGATGCATGACTGGTTGTGCAATCAAGTGTCCAATAGTATGCATAGGAAGTTTAGTCAATGTCGAACTCTGGAGAATTTTTTGTTGAGAAAGTGAAGCCGATCATATCCGAACTGCTGAACGTCCGAAAACTATACCACTGAGAATGTTTCGATTTTTCATACAGTTCCCGATCATAAGCACTGGTATCACTTATTTTAGGCTTATTATCAAACCTTATGAATACATTCTGACGATTATTTTGTGACGAATAAGGTACGGAAAGTTTGCTTCCATCTTTTGTTGTGATTTTCCGGGTTCTAAATCGAAAGTAGAAACGTGGGAAATGACACGGTACAAAGTTGTGCAGTGACGTCGCATAGCAACAACCCTTACCCGACTCGGAAAAATGTATCGATTTTTTCTTTTTACACTTAGGCCGCAAGATTCGCCCTTCAAAGTAACCATTCAGACCGCTGTGCAATTTCTTTTAACATAAATTTATTTTCTCTTTAGCTTGGGCAAGGGCTGCGCTCTATTAAAACTTTAGATCAGAAGGCTGGCAAAATAGGCAAAATCCGCAAAAAAGACCAAACTACCCTTACTTTGACGACGATTTAGACGTACAAATTTACGATTTTTCATTGAAAAAAATCACTTTTCAGAAGGTTGAGATGTCATTCTTTCATTTTAAATGACCAATTCTTTTTGAAAAGACACTTCATTTTTCATAAAAATTGGGGCCGATTTATGAACAAAATGAACCTTGTCCTTTCCACAGATTCAGTACCTCGACTGAAAAAAGTTTTAAAGAATTGATAGTTTATAGTAAGGCGGGGTATTTTGGACTACAATAGTTCGAGGTACAAGGTTATTGGGTTAAAAATCAACATTGCATTTTGGCATACACGATTCCTCGTGTCGCAGTGTAGAAAGATGATAGGATAAAAATCAACACCACAATCTAGCAATACACAACTCTCCTTTAAGGTTTACGAACTGAGAATGAAAACACCACTTTCTAGCCATACGAAATGCATCAAATTACACACACTTGTAAATACCCTTCACATAAGTTGATTCATCAGGCCAGATTTCAAGATTATGCTTTAAGAAGAAAATGATTTACAAATATTATTTTACTCTATTTTCATATGCAAGGGAGGTAATTTTGAACATTTTTGTCAAGTATTTCCATAAGTATGCATTGATTCAAAATTCTAAACCATAAAAATGCTTATGTTTGTATTTGGAATGGAAATTTAACACAGTTTAGGAATTTCTGGCACTTTTCAAATTTCGCCTCTGGCTCTGCATTTCATTCTCAGTCCGTAAACCTTAATTGCTCTTTGCAAATTATACGCCTCAGTTCTAATTTATAGAGGTTTTAGTATCATTAATTTTCGTTTGTCTTAAACTTAAAACACAAAAAGTTAAATTACTTCTACACGGTTTTGTAATTACAGGGGAGGGAGAATGTCACGAAGGAGTTTGATTCTTGACTTTTTATTTAGGATAAGAAATCACGGGACGTTTTCGCAAACATTTATCAATTGATTTTCCAAAGCGAAATTACATCTAATTCATCTGATTGGATGAGACGTACGTCTCGCCAAACAGATGGTTTATGATGTAATTTTATAATTATATATGAAAACTTGGAACAACAGAACGGAATAGTATTATATTGAATTAACATGAAGTAAGCCTTCATGTAGATTTGTATGGCGCGCGAATAGGGTCTAAAGTCAATATAGCGCTAGACCTATAATTAAAATAGGGGTAGACCGGTAAAAATAGCGGTGTACCCTTATATTTTTAGTGGTCTACCGATCAAAATATCGGTCTACCCTTAAATTAAGGGTAGACCGTTATTTTAATTAACGGTCTAGCGATAAATTACCGGTAGACCGATAATTTTTTGACCCTTCTGCTCGAAATCTCATTAGCCAATCAAATGGTTCGTTACATCCTCAACACACCGGAAATATGTGTAACTGTATAGTACAAGCTCTGTGATTGGCTATCAAAATAAATAGGGGTCTACCGATAAAAATAGCGGTCTACCGGTAATTTTATCGCTAGACCGTTAATTGAAATAGCGGTCTACCCTTAATTTAAGGGTAGACCGATATTTTTATCGGTAGACCGCTAAAATATAAGGGTAGACCGCTGTTTTTAGCAGTATACCCCTATTTTAATTATAGGTCTAGCGCTATATTGACTTTAGACCCTTTTCGCGCGCCATAGATTTGACAGTTTACTCCCTCTTGGTCTTTCCCTTTATTTTCGTTCATTCCTTTATTCTCTTATCTTTTACGTTATAATTCTAATAGCAGAATATCAACCTTCAATGACATGTCAATGGTGTTTCTTATATCTTGGTTTATAGCATTTAACAAAAGCTCCTATAAAATTCATAACAAAATTCCACCAAGAATCTTAATGACAATGTCAAGAAAATGGAGAAACTAAAATAAAACTCATTATATTTTAGAGCTTAACAATCTCTCAAAATGTATTTCTTGGGATGGATATTATGTCTCAGAATTCTTGAATACTCATGAAGTATTTTGTAATTTGCATGACTTTTATGTATCAATCCTTTCCAAAACAAGACCTGAATCTGATGTTCCAAATAGAAAAGAATTGAGAAAACATTGCAGAAGCTTAATTAATTCTGTGGATCCGAATTCCGAAAATAAAGACATAGAACATTACCAGCAAGGTTTTTATAGCATATTGTCAATGGCTGATGGTATATCAGCTAGAACAGTCAGACAGCATGTCTTTTGAATTGCATAAAGATATAGTAAATAGTAATTTACACAAATTTACAGACACTGTGATGTCATTTTTCAAAACATGATAAAGTACAAGTACAAAACTCTTTATTGACTCTAGGTACATTGTTGTACAACATGAGACATGTATAAGATTATCATAATTAACAAAATCCAATTAAGATGGGAATTTGAATAAGATTATCATAATTAACATAATCCAATTAGGATGGGACCACGTGATTTGTCCTAAAGCCTTTGTAAGTTATTTCATTATTATATTGGCTTTGGTGTTTTTCCTACAGCTAGGATTGGACAATGGAGGTAAAAGTAGACACTTCTGATAAACAACTGAACATGATCTACATATGACCCGATATTTTCTGAGCCATATTGCACGGTACATCTATAATTATCACCATCCACTTTGTCTTCGGTAGGCTAAACAGCAGCGTTCGAGTAAAGACAAGCCGTGCCTTTTGAGAGACGGATACAGATCTGCAAATTTTTCCAGACTAGTTTACCTAACAGTTTTCGATGACTGTCAGTATGTAAGCTAGAACAGACTTTCGTGATGTAATTATCTATGACTTACATTATATAAGATAGATCATTCAGACAGCAAGTCTTTTTAAAACTGTAATTTACTCAAATTTACAGCCTTTGAAATGCTCTTTTAAAGTTTACATATACTGAAATGACCCTTTTCCAAACTGGAGACAATGCCGATGATACGTATTGTCTTTTCTTGCTTCAAAACTTTATGCATCATATTGCACATAAACTTGTCATCACCGACATCAGCGTTTTCTTAGATGTACAAAGGAGATCCAATAAACTGTAATTTGGAAAATAAAACCAAGAACATTGGAATACGTGGAAACTATAACGGACTACTGAAGTAAATGTATTTGTATAGTATTAATGTGTAATTTATCTGTGAAGTAAAAATAGTTAAGTGTAATTAAAGCATGAATTATTTATAAAACGAAGCAAACAGCACATGTACCAACATGGTGTTATTCTAGTCAGAAGTTTGACTTGAGTATTAACTATAAAACTTTTCGTAAAGAGCTACGAAATGTTTCAGATATAATTTTCCGTGAGTTTATAAGCTAAAATAGTCAGACGGCATGCCATTTTTGTAGTATAAAAATACGATAAACTGTAATTTACCCAAATTAACTGACATTGAAATGCCACAAAGTCGTCCTGGATAATATTATGTGGCCACCGAATTACATTTGTTGTCTATTCGTTCGAAATTATAGTTTTTTAATGGTAGAATGCTGTTCAGTTGTATTTGTTGATGTGCTGATTATGTAACATGGATTTGGATTACCTTTATCCTTTATATGTTACCAGTGTTTCAAGACATTGTTAATTAGTTACATGTTTGCTGTTGTAGACTGTGTAGATATGCATTTTACGCTATGTTCTTCGAAAAGTTTCAAGACACCCTTTTATTTCATGTTATCTTATGATATACAAATATTATCTGTGCTATAATTACAGACATCCTGTCTTCATCAACACATTTTTATCGTTCATATTGAAACAGTCCACATTTGTGCCGTTTGAGTAAAGGCTAAGAAACGGTTTTAAGGACTCATCCGTCTCACAAACACCTAACGTTTTCTAAAAAACGAACAAATTGAATCTGATGGTGTTTATTGGCCCTTGGAACGGTTCAACGTCCTCTACATTACAAAATGGTATTCAGTTACCTTGTTTGTCAGTTTAAGTTTGAGTTTATTGGGGTTTTACGCCGTTTTCAACTACCAGGGTCATATCGCGGCGGCTGGAGCACCTACCCATGGATTCCTGTTGTTTCTCAAACCAGTACTACCACAACACCCTTACCGAGCCTCCAGCTGCTCGCCCACTTAGGTTAACGATTTCAATTGTCAGTTTAACCGTTTCCTGAACGGTGAAAGTTTTAGGGTGATCCACTTCAAAAACTGCCATAAATGACAAAATGGTAGTTTTGAAAGACAGAATGTGTGTAAAATATGGCATAGAAAATATAGAGCCAAAAGGAGAATCTGCTGATTATCAGCAGTTTCTTCTTTTGTCTCAATGTTTTCCCAAGCATTTTCTATTAGAGACGTCAAAATCAGGTCTTGTTTGGGAAAGGGTTAAGAGAAGGTTAAATCTGATTTTGTTGCTGTTTATAATTACTTTTTTTACTTAGGCCGAATCTGCTAACTTGATACAAATGTACACCATCTCGTATAGTACACTTCTTGTCGCATGTACATGTATTACCCTTGACAAATGCTTGTTGAGCAGAACCAGATGGTATTAATACTCTTAAAGCTTTATACTTGGACTTTCTTACTTGTGTGTGCACATGGAGGGACGATTAATTTGAGTGACGGACCTAGGCTCATCCATCGTCTAAGCCTTGGTCCATCTAAGCCGTGGTCCCTGGATCTTTAATCAGCCGAGCTATCCTTGTTTGGCCAAAACAGTATCATTAACGAGGTATATCATACACTTCATACTGTTTTTGAGGCCAGATGTACTATTTTATATGATACTTAAATCTCTTGTAGGCCCTTTATTTCTTTCTTTGAGTAGAGACAGTACGTTTTCCTTCAGTGCTACCCAATACATACAGCTGTGCAGACTTGGGTTGACAATTAAGTGCCATGCCCAAAGACACATCGTACTCGAGTGGGGCTAGAACTCGTAACCGCCGGGCTACAAGTCGAGTGTGCTAACCAATGCGCCACTCCGATTGGCAAATATGCATAAGAAGGGGTGACAGTCGTTCAGAGCAGTGAGAGTAAGATTCTTCATTTATTGTTTATCAAATCTGATATTAATTAATAGTTAACATTGGAATTTTGATTATCAATGACAGACCATAACAACTTGACATTGGAACAAAAACGTTGATACACGTGTATACAGGTCTCTTAAAGGATATTGTGTCAGAACTTAAGTACTAAACATCAAAGTGAAATGAAAAAGCAATTAATCACTATTAACGAATTGATGATGTAAACTGTGACAGCCAATCGATTTGTCGTTAGATTGTGCTATCTTTTAACGTTTTTTTAAACTATGGGAAATGTAAGCTGTCACACAAAACACCCTTTTCAAATAGGGAACGATTTTCTTCAGTTAACCGTGACGTAATTTCGGACAAACAATATTATCTTCATATGTGTTGTTATAAAAGTTCGTAACTACGGCATGATTCAAGCCGTAGTTACGAGATTTAATAGCAACACGGACGGTTTATCAAAACATAACGATTAACAAAGTCTATTTTTAGCACAAAATTCTTTTCCATTGTGCTAGTTAACCTTTCGAAAAAAAGGACCTTTCGAAAAAAAGGTTTGTGACTCGTCATGGCAGATAATTACTTTTGGCACGTACAGAGCTCACTGGTAAAGAACTCGGCCAAAGCGTGGGACGTTTTTTCGCGATCATAGTATTCCGTCGGGGTTGTTATAAAATACTGTAACTACGGCTTCGATAAAGCCGTAGTTACGACATTTTATAACAACACTGACGGTTTGTCAATACATATCGGTAAACCCGGTCTATTTTTTAGAACAAATTCATTGTTATTAGAAAAACTAACCAATCAGATCTTTAAACTCACATTTAAACGCAAAATATCTGTACCTTGTTGTAGCGAAAAACGTCCATCGCTTTGGCCGAGTTCACCACCAGTGGAGCTGCAGGCAACATCAGGGCGTGATTGGTACATGTGTACATACACGGAACTACAGATAATAGGGGTAATGGCTTTTCTAAATGCAAAATATCCTTCAAAGTTCGCCAAACTCCATGACGTGGGTACTCACTTGGATGATTAAATCTTTCATTTTGTACGAATCTCCCAGGATGAATGGTGATTGCTATTTGTCACAAAATCCCTTCCAGTTCGATCTAAAACCTTAAAGAATTTGTTTATAATAAGTTCGGGTCGGGCGTAATCGTTTCTTTGGATTGTACCAGTTCAGATCATAAAAACGACTTTATTAAAATCACATCTTAGCGATACAAAATTACCTGTGCCGAAATGTCGACAGTGGATTGGATAAAAATCTACATCACAATCTAGCAATACAAAACTCTTGTGTAAATTGTTTTCTGCAAATTATACGTCTCAGTTCGAATTTATACAGGTTTTAGTATCATTAATGTTCGTTTGTCTCCAACTTAAAACAAAAAAAGTTTAATTATTACATGGCTTTATAAATTACAGAGGAGAAATTGACTCTTGACTTTATACCAAGGCGAAGAAATCATAGGACGTTTTCAAAAAAAAAAAAAAAAAAAAAATCAAATTGACAGTCCAAAGACGTATGTCTTGGCCAATCGGATGGATTATGGTGTAATTTATAAGTAAACTTGGAATAAGATTGGTTGGCGAATACTACACCAGGAATATAGAACGGAATATTATCGTATTGAATTTACATGAATTAGGTCTGTGAATTGGATAGTTTATTCTTTTGTGATTTATCCATTATTTAACTCTTTTCGTTTATTCCCTTGTCCTTTACCTTATATTTTCAATAGCAGAATATCAATCTTCAATGACTTGTCAATGGTGTTTCTTTTACCTTGGTTTATAGTAATAAACAAAAGCTCATTCAAAATTCCTATCAAAATTCCACAAACAATCTTAATGACAATGTCAAGAAAATGAGAAAACTAATAAAAAATACTAATTATATTTTGGAGCTTAACAATCTCTCAAAATGTATTTCTTGGGATGGATATTATGTCTTAGGACATTCGAATACCAATGACGTATTTTGTAATTTACATTTGCAACCGTATTTACTCTTTCATAAAAAGATCTGAATTTGGCGTCCCTAGCAGAAAAAAACTGAGAAAACATTACAGTACCTTAATTGATTCTGAAACCCGAATTGCGAAAACACAGACATGTTTTGTGACATAATTTTCCATGACTGACATTATATAAACTTGAGCATCCAGACAACATGTCTTTTGTGTTGCATAAAGAGGTACTGTAAAATGTAATTTACACAAATTTACAGACACTGGGAAGACCTGGATGTTTCATGGCCGTCGAATTAACCTTTTGTCATCTCATCTATTTTGTTATTGAGGATTGTTATTGGGTTACAAGCCTGGCCTCTGGGCTCCTTTATTTGTCTTTCCAAGTAGTATCCATCTTTCAAGAAACAAATGTGGTTATTTCAATTACAGTTATGACCTGTTTAAAATGTTGCCTTTATATCGTGTCATTTTGTGAGAAACACATGTTTTGTGATATAATGTGCAAAAATCCTGTTTTTTTTTCAACACGGCCTTTTATCGTCTTGAGCTGCTCTTAAATAGGAACGGTCCAGAGGTTTGTGGTTTGGCAAAAGGTTAAGAAGCAGTTTCAAGGACTCATCCGTCTCACAAATACCTCTTGTTTCCTTAAGAATGTCCTCTGGAGCGGTTCAACGTCCTCTACATTACAAAATGGTATCCAGTTACATTGTATGTCAGTTCAAGAAAAGGTCCATTTTGTTCATACGTGAAGTAAGTGTTTATGATAAGGTTTGGTCTTACTTTTAATTCGAATCTGCATACTTGGTACAACAGTACATTTGTCAAAATTACTACATTTGAGGAGTGTTTGTTGGGTAGAATGAAAAGTAATCAATAAATCTAAGACTTATCATTTCGATCTGTTTCCTTATATATGTGGCAATGGCGTGACATTTAAAAGTGACGTTTGGGTAAAGGACTTAGGTCCATCTATGATCGAAACCCATGCTTCGTGAATCTTTAACAATATGAAGCATTCTGGTTTGACAAAAACGTAACAGTAACAAGATATATGCAGGAGAGGGGTGACAATCATTCTGAATAAGATTCCTTAATTTTGTTTATTAAATCTCCTACCGTAAGTTTAAATCATTATCCTCCTTGATAGACGTCTATAATGCGTACGAACAAGGGGGCCTTTCATGAGAAACAGAGGATTACAATTACGATTGACACCATTACCCTTAATCCAGGGCCAATAACAACTCGACATAGTAAAAAAGAGTTTAAGTAAATGTATCAATGTCGCTTTAAGGCTTCCTTGTCAGAACTTAAGTACTAAACATCAAAGTGAGATGAAAAGGCAATTAATCACTATTAACGAATTGATGATGTAAACTGTGACAATCAATCGATTTGTTTTTCGAATCTATGTTCATTTAATGCTGCTTTACAGTATCGTAAAACAGTCTTTTTATCTTGTCATTGCAGAAAACTGCAAATATGACAATGTCAGGGCGCAACTGGTGCAGGTGTACATATACCGAGTTAACCCTTTCCCAAACAAGACCTGGTTTTGACGTCCCTAATAGAAAAGGCTTGGGAAAATATTGAAACAAAAGAAGAAACTGCTGATAACCAGCAGTTTCTCCTTTTGTCTCAATATTTTCTGTGCTATATTGTACACAAATGCCTTCCTTTTTAACATCAATTTTGTCATCCACAGCAGCTTTTAAATCGGACTACCCTAAAATTTTGTCGTTTGGGAAAGGGTTAAAGATTGGAGGTAGTAAAGGATTTTCAAACTACAAATGAGTCTTCAATGGTCATCAAATTCTAAGATGTTGGTACTCATATGAATGGTCTTTCGTCTATTATTTAACCCTTTCCCGAACGGCAAATTTTTAGGGTGATCTACTTCAAAAACTGCCACAAATGACAAAATGGATGTTATTAAAGATAGTTTTTGTGTAAAATATGGCATAGCAAATATTGAGACAAAAGGAGAAACTGCTGGTTATCAGCAGTTTCTTCTTTTGTTTCAAAATTTTCCCAAGCCCTTTCTATAGGGGACGTCAAAACCAGGTCTTGTTTGGGAAAGGGTTAAAACGAATCGCCAATGATCCCTTTCAGCTCGACTAAAAACCTTAAAGAAGTCGAATATGATACGTCGGAGTTGGGAATAACCGATCTTTTGGTTTGCAGCAGTTCAGAGCACCAAACGATTGGATTAGAATCAATATCACTTTTTAGCAAAACAAAATTCCATGTTTGGAAATGTCGAAAGATGATTGGATAAAAACCAACATCCCATTCTAGCGAAAAACTTTCATGTAAATTCTTTTCTGTAAATTGTACCTCGGGTCGGGCGTAATCGGTCCTTTTGACTGCACCCGTTCAGAACATAAAAACGAGTTTATCAAAATCACACCTTAAAATACAAAATTCCTTGTGTAGCACTATCGAAAGTGGATTGGTTCAAAATCTACACCACAATCTAGCAATACAAAACTCTTGTGGAAATTGTTTTCTGCAAATTATACGTCTCAGTTCGAATTTATAGAGGTTTTAGTATCATTAATTTTCGTTTGTCTTAAACTTAAAACACAAAAAAGTCAAATTACTACACGGTTTTGTAATTACAGGGGAGAAAGAATGTCGCGATGGAAATTGACTCTTGACTTTATATCTAGAAGAAGAAATCATCAACATTTCTTAATTGAATTTGTAAAGCAAAATTACTTTATAAGCAATCTTATTACCAGAGGAGAGGTATATCTCGGCCAAATGGATGGATTGTGGTGTGAATTGAAAAGTACACTTGGAAGTAGACTAGTTCGTCAATACCACCCTAGAATTATAGAATATGATCATGTTCAATTTACATGAAGTAAGCATACTTGGAAATCGGATCATTTGTGACCCATCAAGCTAAAAGGGACCTTATAGGAAGTGTTAAAAATATCGACCTAGTCAGTCTGCACAGTCCGCGCAGCCAGACTAGGGCCGACACTTTTCATTTGTATGTAATTTTCAAAATCTGGAGTGTTTTCCCCGTCTTATTATATGTTCATTTTTCACTTACGGGGTTTGGTTGACCTGTGATCAGTGATCAGTTTGTATAAATTTGGATTTCCGATAAGGTCCCTTTTAGTGTGACGGGTCACATTTACTTCCTTGTCGTCTTTTCCTTTGTTTTATATCTTTTTTCTACTCTCTTAACTTTGAATGTTGTATTCCTCTTAGCAGAATATATATCTTCAATGGCATGTCAATGTAATTATTGTTTAAAGTATTAAACAAAAGCTCCCCAAATTTATTGTAAAATTCCATCAAATATCTATAATGACAATGTCAAGAAAATGGGTTTAAACTAATAAAAAACTAATTATGTTTTAGATCTAAACAATGTCTCGAAATATATTTCTCAAACTAGAGATTGTTATCTTAGAATCTTAGAATACACATTTATTTGGTTATATGAACAAATGCAGACCCAAAGCAGGAAGTGTTTGTTTGTTTACATTTCTATATTTATTGAACTAGAAGACGCGCCTCTATAATTGTTCATGTGTTATGGAATTCTTCATACGAAGGTTCTTCCGGATTGTAGTCCCCAAGATAAGTTCGGAATAAACTTAGATACCACATGTTCCTTATGATTTCTGTATACAGATAGAAGATGCACACTAAAAATCCGAATGTGCTAAGAGACATACCACTAGTGCACTTAATGAATGTCGTTGTTTTTCAACACAAAACTTGAAGCTTAAAACAAGCTGCAGTTACGATTTTTTTGTTGAAAAGCGATGATGTGTATGAGCGCACTCTCGATGGAATTACATGTACATGTTATCAGACCGTGACATTTGTGGACTGGTATGCTATGACTTGGCCCTTATAGAACGTTTATGATTCGGCACATAGTAGTGGTTTCAAGAAATGTGTCCAAAATTAAAACGGTGAAGATCCATAATTCTAGGTGTGAAATGTAAGATCAAATTTAACCTTTTTCCTGTTGAAGTCTTAAAGTCCAACGCAACATTTCAGATAAGCTGCTTGCAGCCCAAGTTGGCCCTATTTCCTGTTTAACCCATTACCAAACGACAAAATTTAAGGGTGGTCCAAATTGAAAGATCATGCAGACGACAATTTAAAGTGAATAAAATTTATTTTTTTGTGTCTCTTTATAGAAAGAAAACATTGTAGGAAATGAAGAAATTGCTTGTCACAAGCAATTGGTTCAGTTTCTACAATGTTTTCCAAAGCCATTATCTTATGGGGAGTCAAAAAGAGCCAATGTGTTGTAATGGGTTAAATGCATTGACACAATGCCACAAGGGTGACAGCACTTGCGTGATCATATGTAAATGATGTCCTGTCACAAGAGACGCGTTATAACATTGACCTCTCCTCAACCTATTCGGCCTTATAGACTAAGACATTAGTTAACACAATCGCCTGATCTTAAAAACACTCCCTATCAGTTTTTATAAAAATCAATCAGGTGAGGATGTATTAGTTAGAATTAATGCATAAATGTGTGTTTCCGGATCATTATATACTATGCATTAACGGAAAGAAGCCAGAGAGTTGTCGGGAGAAAAAGTGCATTATTCAGTAAATTCACGTATTGTTAATGCCCGGCTTTGCACTTAGATATCCTTGATTTGAGTTTTCAAAAAATCATTTTATTTTTCCCTCAAAATTACTCGACGTTTCATATTGAATCAGTAATGTTCGCTTTTGGTTAAAATCATGACGTAACGTTGTATCGCTGACGTAACGTATAACGCAAATATCGAAAGATTAACTAGAACAAAACCGTTTTCGTGATCGCCACCCATTAATACCATTACAAGTTAAATGATGAGTTTCCTATGATAAATATATCTAGCGTTGTTGACTCAGAGAGAAGTTTGACGTATATAAATGAGGATAATTAGCCATCCGAGATTAATGATCTGATTATGGAAATTTTATTTGTAAGAACAAATTCTGTACCTCTAAACATTTTTAGAGAATAAACTTAATTTCCTTTAACTCTTTCCTGATCCACAATGTTTTATGGTGGTCCAATTCGAAAATTGTTGCAGACAAAATGGACGCTACTAAAGGCAGAATTTATAAATGATATGCTGATCATCAATTTCTTTTTTGTCATAATATTTTTCAAAACTAATATTCTATTAATATCATCACAATATGATAGGGCCCGTATTATCAACGATCGTACGATTATTTTTTGCATAATTACTTGTAACAACAAACCTGATTGGCCCAATCTGATTTCTTGTGCAGATGTTCTGTTACATTGATAATACGGGGTCCAGGTCTTATTTGGGAAGGAGTTGATTTCATTCTCCAAGGAAGCAAGACTTATCCCAAAATTGTCCAAACGTAGAAAAGGTTTTCACATCCCTATCAGAAAGAGCGGATGAAAACAAAGAAGAGTAGCGTAGGTACCTTTCTTGGTTCGAACATTTCTAATTTTCTACATTTGGGATATGAAGCTAAAACTAAACCACGGCGCCACACAATTAAACTTTCTAATTGTGATACTTCTAACAGGATACAGGGACTTTATCAAAATTACAGACAGGAATCGTTAGCCATAACTAATGGAAGTACATGTAATTACTTCAGGTCGTAAAATATGATTAACTCTTTCTCAAGCAAGATTCGTTTGAACTTATTGGGAGAAAAGTATTGGGAAAATATTAAAGCAAAGGAGGAAAATGCTGATAACAAGCTTTAACGTCCTTGTTTCCTAAACATTTGCTGTGCCATATTGCACAAAATATTTGTATCAACATCAATTATGTCTTGTGCAGCAGTTTTGGAACATATACATGTCCATCTTTTACCCATTGCGATATGGTAAAGCAATACTTCATGACAAGATCAATGTCCTATCACGTTTCTACATGTTTCTCATCGTCGCTTCTCAAAGAAAACCTCGTAACTACAGCTTATGTTAAGCTGCAGTTAGGAGGTTTGCGTTGAAAAGCAGCAAGATATGTAGTGCGCTAAGAGAGGCAGAATCTAGTTCGATTTAGTCTTTATGTTCAGAACGTCATCATGCATAGCAACTTAGCCAGCACTGGCCTGATATCACCTACTCAATAATTTGAAAATGTTTTCAGACAGATATTTTCAGAACTAATTTGCATACTCTCTCGAGATTTCATTTGAAATTTTTTTCAAGCCACACCAACCCAAACAATTTGAATAATTGAGCTCTACCTAAGTTAAAATAACAAGAGTTGTAGCAATTGAGTGGTATAATACCGATGATCTAAGATAAGGTTAAGACGTTTTTAATTTCACACTGACATCACAATTACGTCATTTTATGGCAATCAATCATGTTGCATAAAAACGGAAGTGTTGAGTTTTTTGACATAGAAATAACAATCGAGGCGTTTAATTTAAAGATTTACTTTGCAAATTAACAAGTAAATAGCAACTATATGAAATATTCAGAATTAATCGGAACGCGAGCTATTTAGTAAAACAAGTTCATGTCTATCCTCCAAAATTCTCCCAATACTAGTAACAATGGTATTACGGATTTCATTCGACCTGACACTGACCTTTACTCAAAATGTGATCATATTTCGCAAATGGCCTAACATATATCAAAAAGACTTGTATCATAGCACACAGATATAACAGATTTACAAAAGAATATCACTGAATTGTTATTTAAAAAAAATCTCAGGTGTGTAATCTATGGCAATAAAACCTAAAGCTGCGCCATATGAAATGAAATCTTTAATACTTCGAGGTAACCCGCATTACATATTTACGGTATGGTAACCAACGTTATGTACCTGGTAAAGGCAAAAATTTAAGGCGAATCTTCTAAAGAATAAAAGTACAACGTGCATTCTTCTATTAGCTTGTCCTCTTTTACAATTCCATTGAAGATAAATTAGAATTAATAAAAAGTCATACGATATGCTTGGTATCAGGTGGTAGTTACTTGTTGTTATGTTTTAGGTGAAACTCATAACAATTAACTTGACACATGACAATAGCATCTTTTCAAGGAATCCTACATAAAAATGTATAAAGTTGATCATTTAAAGTTTAGGCGAATCCAACCTCGCGTATTTTCTTTCCGAACGTTTTTGCTAATTTAGCTGTCATGATGTCGTAAAACTGGGTCTCCTTTCGATGTGTTTCGAGGCACAATCCTTACCCACCCATAACATCCGTGGATACCCCGGGGTCTGCTACGCTAAAGCGTAGCAGACCCCTGGGTATCTGAGGATGCTTCTTTAATGGCTTCCTGGGAGATTTTTTTAAACATTTGTGTCACATATAAACGATTTATCCAAAATTGAAGCAAGACTTAAAGCTTAGATAAGATTTTTAAATACCTTGCGATACTTTAAGTGTATATTCTTGAATGGAGCTGTACTGCTTTTTATCAATTTTGCATATTCGAAATTATCGAAAATGTCACGCAAAGCTAGTGTTTTTAAACAAAAAATACCCAATGTCAATTATAATTCTTGTTCTGTTTATATGCAAGATAAAGTCCTATAAAAGAGAATCATAAAGAAGCTTTCATAAATAACTTAATATGTTGATGATAGAAGGATTAATGTACTTTAAAGTACAGAAAATGTTGAGGCAAAGGGAGAAAATGCTAGTTCTCGGAATTTTCTTTGTCTCAATGTTTTCAAAGCATTACCTATCAGGAACATCGAAATCAGATAATGTTTTGGAAAAGGTTAAGGAATAATAAAGGCTAACTTACCTGGAATTTCAACAGACGGACGTTTTCCGTTTGGCGACGAAGGCTCTGACAAATAGCTGTCATCATCCGGGGTCTTGTGTCTGCCGGCAGGGGGCGTGGTACAGGACTGTTGGGGTACCATAAAGGGTATCTCCTTCATGCTGGAAGGAAGCACAATAAGAGAGTGATAGCGCTTTAATGTCTTGTGCATGGTAGTCACCACCTTAATGTTCCCCTGGTAATACTGATTGTTCTCCTTTTGAAGGCCTTATTAACATCACAGTCACGTTATGTATAAATTATCCACTTTATATATCACATTGTCACATTGTATCTGTGTCAATTCACTTGTTTGATTAAATATATTCTTTGTTCACGATTTTTTACTATATAAGTATAGAATTTATATTAAGATAGAGATGTTTTCTACAGAAAAGGGATCTTACAAAATCGAACATGGGCATTACATTAATTCAAACGAAACCCCATTATTGTTTGACAACAGTTCTGGTTAAACATACGAGGGACGTTCAATTAATTTTGGAACTGGTGTTCTATAAGCCATAGTTATGTCGCAATTCAATTTTAAGTTTCTTCAATCCTTCGAAGTAATCCTCTTTGACACCCACACACTTCTAAAGTTCTGAGATCCATCACTTATATGCCAATAAATGGGCCTCTTTTGGAACACCCGTCAGACACTGGAAAATTGCACTGCATATGGAACATGAAGGTCTATACCGACGACCAGAGGCTTTTTTCGTCGTCATGGGGAACACAAAAAAGCCACACAGGCTTAAGCCCGGCTATAAGGGAGATTGAAGACGCTGTGCAGCATGTCTCTCTTTCAGGAAGTCTTGGACAAGATGACTCCTGTGGACAGCTCCGTTGTCATGGACTTGGTACATACCTCTTTAGTCAGTCCTAGACCTGCTCTTTTCGTTAAATTTCTTTACTTTCGCCGACATACATTTCTTGTATGAATGACCGGCAATAGTGGTAATATGTGAAACAATTATTTGAACATTACACCCGTTACATTTGAAAATTACCGCGTACAAAACTTTTGCCGCGCTTTTAATTTGTTAGCTATTACGGACATTGTCTGATCTTTTCGCAACTATTGCTTGCTAATGATACGCCATTGGTGCTTATAATAGTAGATAATTGTTCAAGCATATGTAAAAAGCTAAGAAAGCCCACATTTGTTGCATTTATTGCATTATTTCAAAGTACATTTTGCACGGGTGGCTCTCTGTCCTTTAGGCAGCAGGTGGGGGACCCAATGGGCATAAACCTTTCTGTGTTTCAACCCTTTAGTCAAAATTGTATAACATGTCCCCGATGAAAAACCAACTTTATCTGCTATTTCTTGCACATTGAAGCATGCGTCTTGTTCAGTCATGTCGGAATCTACAGCAACAATTGCTTTGGTACTAGCTCTACCCGGGTTGCCTGAAAGGGGGGCATCATTAAGGCAAGTTTTACCAATTTTAATTTTTATTATCTTCCTAAAAACTGGCTTATATTCAACGTTCGAATGTCCACGAATTTGATATAGTTCATTTTATACATGTGATGCAGATATTTCAAAGCCTATGCGACCTTTAATGTAGACCCGTACATCCTACTTCAGTTCGTTTTCCATTTTGCGCACAGCGAAATAGCCAGTGTATATGACTGAACCAACTTAAAAGTTCAATAACTTTTGAACGAGTCAACCAATTTGTCTCAATTTTTTACCAAGTATAGACAGTATTTTCCCCGTCAAATAGCCGCAAGCACCACTAGTTCTATAGAACCGTGAGGTATGGTGGACCATTAATACCACTTTTAATTGAACGCCCCTCGTATCAAAGAAGACAATTTAACAAGGGAAACTAATCAACGTGTTACTTGTTTTCGTTTTGGCAACCTTCGATCCAACTTTTATTGTTTCATATCCGGAATCTTATCAACATTACATTGGGTTCAAGGTCAAATCATATTCTGCATTGTAAATCTTTGCTGGTTGAAGCATATTCTGCATTGGATTAAGATTCATTTCCATCCCAGCATTTTTTGAAAAATAATACAGTACAAATCAAAGTACATTAATTTATTTGAAAGCGTTCTACTTTAATCTGTATTTAAACATTTTAGACATGTAAGAACATCTACAAAGTCTTGTCCCAAAACCAGATTGCAAGATTTTAGACCAGTCCAAATTCAAAGAAAATGCGGTTAACAACTTTAAGTGAATAAATATTTACGTTTTTTGTGTTTCTTTGTAGAAAGGATTGTGGAAATTTAAAAAAAGAATCTTTATTACAAGATGTTTATTCACTTTCGACAATGTTTTCCCAACCCATTTTCTTGTAAGGCCTCAACATTGTTTTGTAATGGCTTAATTGTGCAACAGTTCTCTTCCAAATTAGCATTAAAATTGCACTTCGCTTGATTTTAAAAACAACAAAAGATAATGAAAAAAGATTTTTCTTGCACTGGAATCCCCTACGGAGCACTTCTTTATTGTTTGAATATTTCAAATTGTTAAATTGAAGAAGTTCGTGGGAAAATGTGTGATAGAAAAAAATAATTTTCCTACCTTGGGATTACGAACATCCTAAATTAAGTGTGAAACTGCGAGTCTAGTAAAAATAAAAACCTCATCTAAAATAATATGCAGTAAAATTAACTATTAACAATACATCCTGTTTTAAAACCTTTTTCCTATGAGCGATATATACGATTAGTTGGATTTGTAAGTGGATATAAATGTAGAGTTTGGCTTGAAATGTCGTTTCAGTAAGATAAAAGAACATTGAGGGGAAAACGAGCATTGTCTTCTATAAACTCATCTCGACAAGTAAGGAACAAAGTAGAAGTAGAATCATTGGCTTGCAAGATGCTTTTACACGTATGTTTTTCAAAACTTTTAATTTTCTATGCGTCAATATCGTATGTTTTTTAAAAGTCACTTGTGAAGACCAAAATCCTCTTGCAATAAAAATATCATTATCAGAACTATTTTGAGTTTGAACAATAATCGATCGTGTTATATTTGAATATACAGAATAAAAGGTAAAGACCCAGCCTTGAACTGTTCACTAGACTAGAAAACTACTTGCATCCATATCAAAGTAGGCTAGTTGTTTTAAAGGGAATTGGGTTCAGCGAAAATAGGAAAATAATGTACATGTATAGGAAAATCGTTCAACTTGTGTCCATTACATCTGATAATTGCTTTATACAAAATGCATTTTTGCCTATCGGCTAAAACACGGTATTCGGAAAAAAGGTTTTGTAATGTTATATATGACTTTCTGAAGAAAACATAGCCTAAAATATATCTGCAAAAAGCTCATACTATGAGGTAAGACTAGTTTCTGATTTCCAAAAAAATTCATGAGTCATTCTTAAATGATCATTGAGAAATCGTTGAATATGTACACATGTACTCAGAAAATGGCCATTTTTGAGGGTTATATTGTCTCACCAAAATAATTTTAGAATTCAAGGTACATGTGATGGATTATATTTGGTTGTTTCCAAACAACTAAATTTTAATTTGATAAAACAGTTCCTAAGGTAAATTTTGGTTGTCTATTGTACCAATATTTTTAGAGTTGTGTCTCAGAAAATGGGACATTTACAGACCCAAGCTTGAATATGTAGTGTTCGTAACAAATTGTTTCAATTGTGATTTTTCCAAGGATCCATTTACAACAAAAATTCAATAGTCTAGAACATTACAGCTCTCAATTTGGTAGCCTAAAAGAAATAATCTGTTTCATGTTAACATAAGCTCATGACTTTTTATTGCACTGTAAAGTGTTACGGACACTATACACAAAAAAAAAATGCAGCCAGAATATCTGATTAAAAAATTCTGATCAATTATGTATTTCAAAAAAAGTTTAAATTCTTTTCACTAATGGCTGCAGAAACTATTCACGGATTCAAGTAATAAACTTTTGGGTTAATTAAAATGCTGACGAAAAAAATTTAACCAGACTGAACCTGGGAACGGAAATTTTGTGTGATATCTTTATAGAAGCCGTGAAAATGTATAGTGAATCGAAAGAAGACAAAAACTACAGTTCTTATAACATAGGTTGTATAATAGCAGTTCATGCAACTGCAGAAATCCACAAAAAATGGTGAAATAATCGGTTAATCCAAGTCTGAATATATGAAACGCAAATTATGGCAAGGGAAATGAATGTATAGGAGGGCTTTTATTATATATAACAATCTAGATTTCAGAGTTTTTTAATCTCTCAATGAGTTCCAAAATCATGGGTTGTTTAGTGACAGATTAAACACTTAGGTTGTCCATAATTCACAATTGACCACCACTCGCCAATATTAACACAGTATCAATATATACCGGACCATATCCGCCTTCTCTATCAATTACCTAGTACAGGGCCGGGAGCAAAATGATGCATCAAATAATTAGTATATAGATTTATAACACGATAGTCTTGTACCTTTACTTATTTATTGGATGTTAACAAGGACACTTAATAGGGAACGATTTTATCTAGTAAACAATGACGTATTTTCGGACAAACAATAGTACTTTTGTATGTGTTGTTAAACAATTTCGTAACTACGGCTTGATTCAAGCCGTAGTTACGAGCTTTTGAAACAACACGGACTGTTTATCAAAACATAACGACAAACTGAGTCTATTTTCAGCACACAATCCTTTGCTATTGATCAAATGAATTAAGTTCAGGATGGGGAATCAAGTGGCACAATACTTTCTGTATTTGTCAACAATTCTATTAATATAAGACCGATTTGAAAAAAAGAGAGAAATATCTGAAGCAGAGAGGGCGAAAAGCACCAGGAATTTGCTAAATTCGAAGTATCAATTAAAAACAGCTGATCAAAAAGTTATTGAACACCGACCAAATTCTTTTTTATCGATCAGCTTGGTTTTTTAAACAATTTACCAAATCCATCTTATCGCTGACATACATGTTTTTTCCATCTTCTCTGTTTCAAACCATTTTAAAATCGTTGATATATTAAAATAGTTCTTGAAAAAAAATGCAAATGTTGTGGCACGTGATTCACGTCGTGCTTTTAGTTATTTATTGGGTGTTAACACGGACAATGCATTGTCCAAATTAAGTCGTAAGCTACGTCCCACTCAAAAGACTATTAGGTAATTCAACCCTTTAAATTTTCAATCAGGCTCAAATTAAGAGAAGTGATATACTACAAATTTAAGAAATAGTATAAGATCACCAATCTAAACTATTAATATTATCGTAAAGTAAAAAAGCGTGTTGTCATTTTGAGCTATGGCTATATGTACTTGCATTTTAGCGCTAATTGATAGAATTACAGAAAAAAACAACTGAAAAGTTTAAAGAAAAAGTCGCCTTATACACAGCAACAATTAAGAGACGATGTATACACGTAGTCTAAATTTGTTACTTCAAATTCAAACCCCATGTTATGGGTACTCATTGGAATCGTCTCGAGGAGACAATTCCAATGAGTACCCACAACAAAGGGTTTGATGAAGGATACTCCACACTTTGAAAAGTCAATACATCTCTTATCTGTAGATCTGCAGGCGTATAGCTATCGAGACCAGCAGTGAGCTTATGATCAGATCAGTTTGTGTCTTTAGAAATGATGCATATTTAATTCTTTCAACTTAAAAAGAAATATTACAAGAAAACGACATAGATCATGTCAAGATTTTGCATATGCGCGGTCTGATCTGGACCCATTGTCTAAAATGCAATATTTCTATTTCCAATAACCAACACCGAAATGTAGGCGCAATTTGATCAATCACTACCTTGTCACTAATCAAAGTTTCATATTTTTGCAGACAATTTTTTAAAATCGGTTCATAGAGAATCATTAAAACAATTAAACACTTCCACAAATTTATATGGATTCCACAGAAAGCCTATTATCACTTTTCATAAATAACATTATATTTCAATATCCAGAAGAATTTTACACAAAAGTTCCATGCGATAAGAAATGGTTTAGACTTCAGAAATGCTAATATACTAAAACCGATTAAAATGATAGCGTTGCTACATTGTATTAAACCATAGGTCCCGTTACGTAATATCACGTCGTTCTTTCACGTACAATCCACATTTGATCGTTGTCCATTTTACAAGGGACTTTATCAATGAATGAATACAAAAGATGATCGTGTTTTCCAATACTCCCAACTCACTTACGCACGCTGTACTTATCTTACAAGAAGAGCACGATTTTGTATACATCTTGATTTGGCTTTCAAAAGAACTGATTAATATGCTTAATTATATTCTTCTTTCCTTATCGCAGCTGGGGCCATTGATGTCTGTAAAATGATCTCTAACCAGAAAAGAAACAGTTATCAGCAACCCTGAGCAAAATGGAGTGCCTTCGCAAATAGCCACACTAAATATTTCACATCAAACTATGCTGTTTAGCTACAATATTCTGCGTGATGAAAACACGCTTATTAAAACTGGAGAATGTGTTTAGTTCGCCTGTTTTATATAGGCCACCATTTTGAAGAAATTTGTCAAATGTCTTGGAGTCATAATTTCAATTAAGAAATGAAATTAATGTTATTTGGCCGTGTCATGAAACGCAATCACAATATTGGGACTAAGATATGACTTGTACTTTCAGTTAACGATTGACAGTGGTAGTCAAGGTAACATTCACGTTACATAATCTTATATATCAAATGAGGCATCGCACTATCAACGCAACATGCACTCATTGAACATTGTTAATTGGCAAGAATGATTTCCGGATGTTTGAGTACCATAAGGTAAAAAACTAGCGAAGTAAAAGGATATCTATTTATCAAACCTTTCGCAAAGGCGGTTCTTTATTATCATGACGAGTAAAAGAGCCATCGATTTTTACTTTAAAGTGGGACGAGCTAGGCTGTCGAAAATGCAAATGGCACAATAATTACATTTACCAGAAATAATGTATGAAATTACCAACCGGAAGGGGTAGATCACTTATGTCCATTCCTAGCACTCATCAAGCTTTATTAAGTTTTAAAATCCAAGTCAATGAATAACATGCTGTCGGATTTGTTTTGTCCTTGTTTTTGTTTTGTAACGGTTAAATATGCCGAACCTTCAAAAATCAATTACGTCAGAGGTACGTCATCTGTGCCCAGCGAGATTCAACACACCGTACAACCGGCTGCGTCGAAAATTTGAGAAGACAGATTCGGCATCTGATGTCGTGTGCATGTTAGGTCAAATGAATTTACTTTTATAAATAAACGAAAGGATCTTTGGTATTCTATAGTTGAGAAATAAGCGTATAAATGTGTCTCGTTGACCTTGACCTTGTCTCGTTTTGAAGTAAAAATAGAATGTGTATACACGCTTGTAAAGGATTGATCTATAGCAAAGGAAAGATGTTTATTTGCCGTGATTAAGGTTTTTTATGCATTGCAAATTGTTTTTCCATGCACAAATATGAGTTCCCGAACAGTTCGGAAGCATAAAAACCTAGCTTGGGCCCCTTTAAGAGCTATAAACGCTAAAATCTGTATTTTCACAGATGGAAATATATATTCAAAGTGTCTTTATAAACAATAAAAGCAAAAAAATCACATTTGAGTGTTCCCAAAGATGATTGTTTTTTAGGTAGAATACCCATAATGTGGCCATTTTCAGATTCATAAAGCATCGGATTTTTTCGAACGGCTTCGTTACGTATCCGAACGTATTCGGGCGCGGTCGTTAATATTAGGCGTTGGACAATTCCACCGCCGAATGTTGAATGTTTTTGATGTCGCCCGAATAATTACGACGTTGTGTGAATCCTATTAGGGATAGACTACCGTAATTGTGATGACACGGCACATTAATTAGGTTATTGTCCACCAACGCTTGCAGCCCCCATCATAAACAAACATCCAGCAACAAAGACAACGTTAGGTTAAACTTTCTGGCTGACTGAAGTTTTATTCATTGATTTATCGGACATTGTCTTCAATACGATGACATCCATATTTGTGCTTGTAGTAAGACTAATACATGACGCATACTATGTATGCATTTGACAATATTCAATTATCGCTTTAAAGTGATTAACTAATGATTATAATCTCAAACAATTTCAAGTTACACGTTTTTGCATTTAGTTTACATCTCTAATTGAAATTAACATGTACATTTACTTTGCTTTCTTTTCTATATATTTGTTAGTTTTTTCAGCTATTTCACAAATACATTAATGTTGGTTCTTTGTCTCAAGTTGATAAGCTTGGAAGTTAATTCTGTCGCTTAGATTTATGCTTCAGACAAAGCTGTTTCGTTCACATTCCGGGTCTATGTCTTAATTGAATATTAACTTGACATTCAAGCACACCACTGAAGTTATTTTCATTTGTTGCGGGAACATAAACAGATATCGATGAAGACATAATCATGACACGTGACTAAATATATTTCATTGACAAATCAATATTTTGATTGACATAATGGAATTCTCGTTTCAGAAAATTTAGACTGTGGTATGAAGCCGACCGTGTTGATCTTCTTATATACCGATCAGAAAGAAATCATGTAATATCATTAAATGCTACTTATACAAGTCATTGACAGCTATCTCCGTTGCAAAACATATCGATCAAATACAGGATATATAGGCCTACGTTGACGATTCTATGTTCTTTGACACGACTATAAAATGGCCGTTACTGAATTGTAACGCCAAGGACATGTATTAAGGATTTTTCGCCTAATCAATTTTAGCCAGGATATGAAAATATGTCTCTGTTTAATGTTCTCAGTTATATTTTCCAATTCAATTATCTGACAAATATCGCTTTGTGAAATGTTTTCGCACATTTATGGCGAAACAATATGAAATTTATGATTTTTCGTCCGTTTCGAACACCCAATAACCTCCACCCAATAACTATATTATCATGTTTTATGAAACCAAATCCCTGTAAACCGTATCTAATTTATTACACCAGAGGGCCAATTTATCCGATTTCGAGGCCTAACCTGTCTGGCTTATAGCTAGGATGAAGTCAATAGGGAATTCAACATTTGACAATCGACAAGTCAGCGAAAGATATTGTGTTTACGATAAAATATATTTAAAGGGTACATATGTATTCATTTTCCTGTCAGTCTTCGATAGATAATCAATGAAATTATGATACATGATGGCCGTTTTAAGCATTTTATTTGGTCACTGGCAATGCAATTCGCGTATTTGTCCAAAAACATGATATAATGGAATTGGCCTTATTACTGATTGCCTGCAGGATGTCGTTTATGCGTATAATACCTTTATTTTTATCTTAATGTTATTTTTCGAAATTCTAAACACACAATCATTACTAAGTTAGGGATTTCATGTAATCAATGTCATCAGGCAACATGGAAACTAATAAGAAAATCAGAAAGTTATTAAAAAAAACATATTTATAAAAAAATAAGCAAATTCCTATAATTCGTACTTAACTTTTCTGCAGTATACCAACGATAGATGGTCCCTGAAATAAGTGACATCACTCCTTTCTTATAAACCCCCATGGATATAAAATCGCCCTCTACAGCCTCAAAGACCGGGATTTGAAGACATTAATTTACTGTAAACAGATCCTAATGTAGAACACCAGAGGACCAATTTATGTAATTTACCAGTCTAATCTGTCTGCGTTACAGAAGCAAATAAAACCAGTGGGAAAATAATGCTATGACACTACAAGGAAGGAAAAAGTTTCTGGTTTCATACTTGATGCATTTTGCACAATAGCGACAGCAACACCAAAATAAAAACATACGAATACGCACAATTTATGCTGATCCTTTCCTAAAGAACACCAAAGATAGATTGTCCCTGATATTTGTGACAGCTCCCCTTTCATATAAACCCCCATGGATATCAAAACGCCTACTATGACCTCAAAGACCGAGATTTAAAGACATTAATTTACTGTAAACAGATCCTAATGTAGAACACCAGAGGACCAATTTATCTAATTTACCAGTCTAATCTGTCTGTGTTACAGAAGCAAATAAAACCGGTGGGAAATAACATAACACAAAGACAATGCGTTTCGGTGTCTTTTCTACCGCTTATGAATTGTTTTTCTTTGAGTCATCAAACCTTTTGGAGCCTTAGATAGCGCGAGCCAAGTACTGGGATCGAAACTGCGTTTTTGTTTTAAGCTTTGTGTTGAAAGGCGAGGATTTACTTGTACCTTTAGACATTGCGGAAAGCTAAATTGTCTTTGATTTGGTGACAGATCGACTTTTGCATACCCCCATGGACATAGAATAACCCTCTGCAACCTCAAAGATAGAGATTTGAAGACATTAATTTAATGTAAACAGATCCTAATGTAGAACACCAGACGACCAATTTATCTAATTTACCAGTCTAATCTGTCTGTGTTACAGAAGCAAATAAAACCACTGGCGAATAACGAAGTAACACTGCAAGAAATAATTTCTGGTTTTACCTGTGCTGCATTTGTACAATGTTGACAAAAACAATTGAACCAGGATCTGGAAAATTTCTGTTATGATAACAATCGATTTAGATCTCTAAATCTTCTTCATTACCTGTTAGCAGAATGGATCCTCATAAAATTGCATTTGAACGCAGGCTGATCTTGAAACTTGGTTTTCTACAATGCTTTTTTAAAACATAACCCTTTCCAGATCCCGGCTCAATTGTATTAAAACGTCAGTGACCAATAATGATATAACAGTGAAAGGAAGGGGTAATATTTGGTTTAACCTGTCCTGCGTTTTGTACAATGGCGACAATAACACTTACAGCAAAACGTCAATGAACAATAACCTCTCATTATTACTTCTTTGAACCTTCACGTAAGTTCTGAAAGACGTGCTGTAAATAGTGATGGTAAGGGTATTGAGAAACTTGTAAACTATAGTATTGATACAGATCATATAATATTGTCGCAAGTTTCAAAACGGTAACGATGATCACCAATTCAATGCAATTGCAATTACAGACGTGAAAGGAGTTAACGGAGAATTTGTTATTCATAGAAGCTCCCTATTTTACATGTGCATCTTCTCGAACCTTTGGACATTATGGAAAGCTAAATAGTCTTTGATCTTGATGACAGATCTCCTTTTGCATAACATCCGTGGATATACATTCGCCCTCTGCAACCTCAAAGACCGAGATTTGAAGACATTAATTTACTGTAAACAGATCCTAATGTAGAATACCAGAGGACCAATTTTTCTAATTTGCCAGTCTAATCTGTCTGTGTTACAGAAGCAAATGCAAATAAAACCGGTCGGAAATAACATAACACAAAGACAATGCGTTTTTGTGTCTTTCTACTGCCTATGAAATGTATTTCTTTGAGGTATCAAAACACCTTGAGCCTAAGATATAAAGGCCCAAATCTTTGAAACTACGTTATTGTTAACATAGTCCCCTTCCAATTCCCTTCCAACACCACATTCTTGTTCTGTCCAATTTGTACATCACTGATACTTGATATATAGCTGCCAACGTCATGGTACCCTAATCAACATGTCTCCTAATCCGAGGTTTCGCTCTTTGATATGTTGATGTCGCATCAACATATCGATGAGCGAATTTCATCAGGGAAAACTCGGATTACATGTCTCCAAGTGCAATCCAACCATAATACAGGCTGCATGACAGTTATATTTTGTTTTACTTTCGAAGTTGCCAGTTATTGTCCTCGTTTGTTTCATGACTGGAAATTGTTTTTCCGTTCGGAAATTAAGATATTTGATTTAAGATCTCTAAACACGTTAAACAGTCTTTCAGAAACATATATGTGCAACTTTTGATGATAAAATTTGCATGGGCCATGTTAGTTGTAGAAGGATTCGTGGATAAAGTACTTGATTGTCTGAAATTTTCGTATAAGAACTTCGATAATTTGGTTTATTTTTCTTCTCCCGAATATCGTGTGCTATCATATCTTTTCTTACGTTAAACCAACCCTGACAGAAACAAATCATTTGGAAAAAAGGTGAGAACCTCAAGCCAAGCACAATAGCAGGTGAAATAGTCGTTATGTCGCCCTACATAACCTTTTAAAATATGTCCTTTGTCACGATATAACAATTACCATAAATTCACTAGTAAGCAAGGCAGACAATTAGAACAAATGACGTATTTATCCAAATAAAGTATACTCATATGGTCATGTTAATGTCTCAAAGAGAGTCAGTATCGAATGTTAATTGTTACTGTGCTTTTTAGGACAATGCATGAGAACAACATTGGCATTGATCAGACTGCGTGTATAACTGCGCAGACTGATCTGGATCCATGTTCGTCTCAACTGCAAAATGACGTCATGTTAAGTTTCCAGACAAATTGCCTATACAAAAAGATGCCAGAGGGCCAATTTATTCAATTTGAAACTGTAATCTAACCACGTAATGGCATCAAAGAAAACCAATAAAGAATGTTAATTACCAGTCGTATGACCTGAATCATTTTCACGTAAAATGGTGTATACATAATAGATGATATCACAACTTCTTTTAGAACGGAAACATTCTTTTTTGAAATACTGATACAAATTTAACCCTTTCCCAAACGGCAAAATTTTAGGGTGATCCTCTTAAAAAATTGCCACAAATGACAAAACGGATTTTATCAAAGATTGGATTTGGGATGTATGGATTTGGGTGAAATATGGCACAGAAAATATTGAGACAAAGGGAGAAACTGCTGGTTATCAGCAGTTTCTTCTTTTCTTTCAATGTTTTCCCAAGTCTTTTCTACTAGAGACATCAAACCCAGGTCTTATTTGGGAAAGGGTGAAGTACATGCAGGTCTTGCTATAGATCTTTCATGACACCAACATAGGGGAAACAGAAGAAAATGTGCATTCTATTGTACTGATACTTGACTGTATCACTGAGAAACGTGTAACTATTCAATCTGATTTGCACATGACCGTGTGTATGATCCGTTTGAGTGATTCACTTTGTAGTTCAGCCAACTAAACCCGAATCTTTCTCTTAAAAGCTCAAACGAGATGCCTATGGGGGAAAATATCATGTTCCGCAAGCCCGTAATGATGTTATTAAATAATAATTGAAGGCAATATTGACGTGTAATTTTTATCTCCCATGCTCCGTCGCGTCCATTCAAATGATATTAGTTAGAGACCTTGTTATACTGAGATTCATAACGCCACAATTTGTTTACTAAGTCTGGTACAAAACGTCTTGAGATTTAGTGTTCGTCCTAGTTTTTGGACCAATGAAATTGCAGTATATTTGCAAATTTCGGCGCTATATTTCACATAAACGCACTGCCGGTCAATTTATGTCACGGATATACATAGCCACACCCCGTTTCCTGTGCAGTTATGAAAAATGATGTAATTTTTGGGAAAATGATGTATTTTTTCGAAAATGATGTAATTCCAGATCCACTTGATAGTAGCTCCGGTCGGAGGCGTGGTTTGAAGAATGAAAGTAGAACCGTATGTTTTCATTGGTTGACGAACACTAATTCAGACAGAGTCTGTATAGTAGATTCTACGCGACAAAAACGTTCAAAAGCTGTGCCGTTTATATCGCGTAAAATCTACTATACAGCCTCTATCTAATACATGTACGTAACGACCATGGGAAGGAACATTTCCGAAAACACCTGCTTATGACCAAACATTCCCCACAAATTGATCCTTCTTGGCTTTTGTATTTGACACGAGACCTGGAAAAGGTCGTTCATAGTATTTGTAACCAACATGACACAGATCATACTACGTATAGAAGCAGAAATATAAATGTCTATGATGTAATGCACTGTATTCTTGTAACAATTGTAAAAGAGCAAGACGGATTTTAATCAGACAGCACCTATACAAATTGATCTAGACCCATTTTCCAGATCCTGGTTCTTTTTATTTCTGATGTGAACCCTGTTTGCTTTCAATACCCAACTGTCTATAACGACAAAGGACATGTAACTTTTTAGTATGCTGTAACTATTTCCAAAACAAGTGCTGATTTTGACGTCTCTGAAAGAAAACAAATGGAGCAAAAGAAGAAAAATGTGGCGACTAGCACTATATCCTTTTGCCTCACTATTTCCTTTGCTGTATCGTACATAAATTATGCATCTATCAGATCCCATTCTGCCATCTGTAGTAGCTTTCTTGAAAATTGACCCACTTAAAATGTATCGTTTGGGAAAGGATTTATCCACCAATTCATTTAAACCAAAAGGGTTCTGTGGAATATAGCGTACCATCTCACTTATTCTCTCATTCCTACCTCCTCATGTCAATTTTTTTATGAAATTAAACAGAGAATCATTATCATTGTACAAGAGAACATACGCATCATAGAAAAACACAGTATCATTTTTCATTCAGATATTACAAATAATAACCGAACCGTTTTCAATGCCTAATGATATCGAAATAGTTGGACATTTTGAAGAAAAATGAGGTAGATGTCTACAGACCATTAGTGGTGTTTTGCCACACCGTGAATATTTCCAATCCTCTTACAAGCTCTTGATTTGATAAAACACAATATTTGTAATATCGGTGACTTCGTGCCAATCTATAATTTCGTCGTCCCAGAAAGGATAGGACCCAGAACAAATGTCTCCAGTATTCATTTAGACATCAGAAGTGAAGGCTTAAATAGCCGAATAGACCAAATCAGGGGAGAAACCAAATTCTTTTGTCATTTCTGAGAAATAATAAATCTGTTCATGTCACGACATCTTTACCGAGATAATTCCCTGAATGGGCTCTCAGAATGTTTGTGCCTTAACCTTCTCACTGCTAGTTCTATGAATAAAGTTCTCATCGAAACCCTTTACCAAATATTACAATCATTGCTGAACCGGTCATCCTAGAAATACATACAGTATCTTGTATATCGTCACTTTCCAACAAAAACGGTTCAGCAATGATTGTAATATTCTTGTTGAAAAGCAACGATATGATTGTTGAAGATCGCTGGTCCGGCCAGATTTAGCCGCTTTCTTGACCATGTGACTGCTATAACTAAGAATTTATGTTGATTTTGATATTGATAACAATTCACGTAAAATGTGTAAAAACAATACCCCCCCCCTCCAAAAAAAAAAAAAAAAAAAAAAAAAAAAGAGCTTCGCAAAGCGGCACATATACGCCCGAGAGGGGCTTGTCAGTAAAATTGGCCATTTTTTCGATTCAAGGGCAGTTAATTCAAAAATGAAAAGTTATCAAAAGTTTTTGTTTGCACAACAAGACACCATAGAGATTAATTGTGGCTAGTTTGATTAAATTCTGCTTGAAACTATAGGAGTTGCACACAGGAGAAAATGGACATTTTTGAGAAAATGGGCATTTTTTTTAAATTCAAGGGCAGATAATTCAAGAAGGAAAACAGTTATCTAAATTCCGTAAGCGGTGTGCACAACTAGATACCATGGAGATTCATTGTGGCAAGTTTGATTAAATTCTGATCAAAACTGTAGGAGTAGTTGCGCACACAAGAAAATGGGCATTTTTTTAATTCAAGGGCAGATAATTCAAGAACGAAAAGAGTAAATTAAATTCCGTAAGCGGGATGCACAACTAGACACCATGGAGATTCATTGTAGCAAGTTTGATCAAATTCCGATCAAAACTGTAGGAGTTGCGCACACAAGAAATTGCTAACGGACAGACGGACGGACGGACGGACAGACGGACAGACGGACGGACGGACGGACAGACGGACGGACAGACGGACGGACAGACAGACGAGCGGGGCCATAACATAATACGACCCTTCGGGCGTATAAAAAAACAACTGCCATTTGGTTTGTCCTGTTAACCCGAATTGCCATTTCAACATTCTATTCACGTGTGATCGTAAAATAAAAGAAATATCAAGATTCCTTGCATTACAAGAAAGTCGACCTATGTTGTTTTACCTCTCTATCCGTCTCGGAAATGTGATGTATTCCCTAGCCTAAACCCTTTCCCAAACCGCAAAACTTTAGGGTGATCCTCTTCAAAAACTGCCACAAATGACAAAATGAATATTATTAAAGGGACATTTCATTCCAATTTCAATTTTTTAATGTATGTCTTGATGCCAAGATTGGTTATTTTAATGAGTATAAATACTATTAGTTTTTTTAAGTTGTTGCCAATAAGCGAGAAACACGCATTTAAAGTTGAGCCATAATCGATAAATTGCATATAAATCCGAATTGTTGTCCACAACAATTTGTTCAATTTTAACACAAAAATATAGATTTCTCGTAAACGGCGCAATATTTTGGCTTGGAATTTTCAGAATTTTCATAAGGAAGTATGCTCTTTCAGATAAAAATAAAAGTAAAATTTATGACAAAAAATTCTGAAATGTCACTTTAAAGATATTTGTGTGAAATATCGCATGGAAAATATTGAGACAAAAGGAGAACTGCTGGTTATCAGCAATTTCCTCTTTTGTCTCAATGTTTTCTCAAGCCTTTTCTATTAGGGACGTCAAAACCAGGTCTTGTTTGGGAAAGGGTTAAACAGGAATTGAAAATGAGAAATAACAAACAATTCGATAAATGTATACCAATAATCACTTGGAACAAAGCACAATTAAACACACGCACAAATACGCATTTCCAAACATCCAAGACAATTCAAGACAATTTCATGTTGAACGGGAAACCCCCTATCACCAAAGATAGTTTGATTGAATAGCATACTACTGGCGCCTGTTTTGACTCGTGGCGTCAATATTTATATTTCCATCAATATTTCACCATGGTAGGCCAAATAAACGTCGCAGAGCGTGGCCAACAGTGATTTATTTCTGTTGTCATCATTTAGCGGCAATTCAGAAGTATTCTGACAAACAACTGAATGTTTATGCATAAGGACGCATTAATATACACTATAAGATAAAAAGAGAATATCTTCAAAATAATTATTCTAACAACCTCAAGCACAGAATTACGAAAAATGGATTAAAAAATCATTAACCCTTTCCCAAAACGACACTATTTTGGGTGGTTGAAAATGAAAGTTGCAACAGGTGACAAAAAGGATCTGAAAAGATAGAGTTTCAGTAAAATGTAGCAATGAAAATATTGAGGCTAAAGGAGAAAATGCTGATTATCAGCATTTTCTTCCTTTGTCTCAATATTCTCCCAAACAGTTCCCAAAACGGAAGACAAAATCTGGTCTTGTTAAGGAAAGGGTTAACGATAGTTTGATGGTCAAGGATACTTATGGCGCCTCGTTTGTCTCATGGCGTCAATATTTATATTTCCGTCAATATTTCACCATTGTAGGCCGAATAAACGTCGCAGAGCGAAGCCAACAGTGATTTATTTCTTCTGTCAGCATGTAGTGTTCTACATAGCCTTTGGACCAATTAAATTGCAGTATATTTCAAAATTTCGCCGCTATAATTCACATAAAAAGACTGCCGGCAAGTTTATGTGACGTCTATACATAGCCACGCCCAGTCTCCAATGAACCGCTAGCGAACACTAAATCATTCAATGCGCTGCGTGCATTCGCGTGAAATCTGCTATACAGACTCTGTCTAATACCTAGTGGTAATTCAGAAGTATTTTGACAAATAACTGAAATTTTATGCATAAGGGCACCTAAACATATAAAATGAAGATACAATGGAATATCTCCAGAACATCCAAATGACCTAAAACACAGAATTACCAAAAGAATACTTTAGTAGATCCCCGAAATCATTAATGATAGTTTTATAGACAATGATACTGCCACGGATAATGTGTCGATATTCTTCCATCAATATGTTACCAGAGTCGGCCAAACAAACGTCGTGGTCAAAAGTGATTTATTTCATCACTGCAAATACAAGAATTTTTTTCAATAAACAACTGAGATGAATGCATAAACTCGCTATTACATAGAAGCAAATGAAACATCATAAAAGATAATAAAAACAAGAAACGTAAAGCATGTTTTTGTAACAAGACAATTTTAAAAAAAGCGCCTCTATAGATCACAGTGGATAATCACGTGACTCAGAATTTCAGAAAAACATCAATAGTTTTGTTAATACTTGACCAATTTGAATTCGGTTTGAATCAGAGAAGGGGAGAAAATACCAGGAATAAGCTGTATGTAGTGGATTTTTGAAACATCAACTGATGAAAAAGTTATTGAAGATAAACCAAAACTTTGATATTTCAAATATCTAACACGTTCATCTAATGCGTGACGTCTATCCATATTCTCTGCTTCAAATCGAATTCCACATCGCAGAGAATGGAAAACCTCGGACCACAAATGATAGATTGAATGTTGGGAATATTGATGGTTTGACATGTGCCGTCAATATTTATTTTTATGTCGATAATTTACTTGGGCGGTTGAATAAACACCAGGAGAACATAACCAACCATGATATATCAGTCTATAAAGGATTCAGTCTTACGATTGAGTAATTTCAGATATACTTATATATTTTTTTCAGGAAAGACTATTGACCGTATGCTAAATACATATACTCAGTTCCAAAAGAAAGTGTGCACTTTCGCTTTTTGCACTTACCTAAATGTTTACAAAATTTATGTCAATTTAAGGTGTAAAAGTGATATCAAACTACAGATTAGACCTCAAAGAAAATTGGCATCAAAACAGATATCGATATAATTGCTCATATTGCATACACACAGCCAGAATATTATGGTGTTGATGGAGTTTAGATTTGCACTCCTTGCAGCTCAGGGTTTCCGCCGACTTTCAAATCTGGGGGTAAAATCCATACTTTTATAGCATGCTTATACCCCCACTAGTATAGACAAAGAAGGCTGCTTGCAAAAACTGGGGGTACAAGATTCATTTTGGGGGTAAAAAAACCCATTAGGAGGTTTTTGGACACCCTGCAGCTTGTTCTGTGGAAAGAGTTACACGCGTTTATACCGTTGAAGGGTTTTACCACGCCATCATAGCCATTACCTCGCCAAAGTTTGAACTTTCCTGTATATGTAACGTGTGCGTCAACGTTAGTAATTGCTACGTTAGCAGTCTAGTAAATTGTCGTCGAACGGCACAACAACGTTCTACAATAATTTTGTATGCCTTTAAGATGCCATACTTATGGACACTTGCTGTTAAAACATAAATATCGAACGAATTCAAGTTTGTTGAGGGCTTTTGTTTTCACCCGGTTTGGTCTTGTTCACCGACGTCAATTGTAATTCTGTTCCCGCTTATGCGCTACGTACAGATGTAACGGAAATGTGATTTTATGCTAAGATATGCCAAAAGGATTGCAGTAAGTTTAATTTCAGATCGATAACTCATCCAGCACGTGAGGAGAACGTGAAACCCTAAAAATGCAAAGTCGCAACCAAGCCGAAAAATATTGCGTGCTATGTGAATTTTTCTTCAATATATCCTTTTTCAATAGTCTTGAGATGTGTTGTACAAAATTTCGTGATGGTAGACATTCAACTTAACGAGATATTTAAAATTCAAAAGTGCACACTTTCTTTTGGAATTGAGTATATATTCCACACAATTGAAACGATAAGACCTATTAGGCCCTACATGTATCTTGTACAGAGCGACGAGAACACAAATATAATTATGAGACGTAATATGTTACCACAAGTGATAGCAATGCAAAGATCTTAATATCTAATCGACTGAAATGTCCGATTTGATTGAAACAAGAACGTTTTCTTGTTCTAACCCAATCATGTTCTAAGCCATGACATGGCTGTATGGTTATCTTTGTGACTCTAACTTACATGTCTTTGAATTAGATATAGATTATGGTTTACTCGTTCGATTAACTGAAAAATTCAGTTATTTAAGACTTACTGTATTATTTCATGTCTGTATAAATGTGAGAATAAAAAACTATCCTAAGACCGATTAAATACACTTTGATTAGCATTAACTAAATGGTTAAACATCTATTTTTTTTTAGATTGTCCTTTATCAACACATGAAAATTCAACCAAAACAGGTATAAAACCATTTGGGCAACGTTCATGAACGTTTATACAGTCCGGCCGAGATAGAAAATATTTGTTTAGTAAGGAGAGTTTTTTAAAGTTCATGTTACTAAATGCAAATATATTCTTAGTATTCGTCCTAGTTTTTGGACCAATGAAATTGCAGTATATTCGAAAATTTCGGCGAAATATTTCAAATAAACGCACTGCCGTTGTTTATATCACGAATATACATAGCCACGCCCCCGTTTCCTGTGCAGTTATGAAAACATGATGTAATTTTAGGGAAAATGATGTAATTTTTAGGAAAATGATGTAATTCCAGTAAAATCCGCTCATTCACCGGTTGACGAACACAAAGTCAGATAGAGTCTGTATAGTAGAGTCTACGCGACATAAGCGTTCAAAGGCTGCGCCTTTTGAACGTTTATATCGCGTAGAATCTACTATACAGCCTCTATCTAATACATAGATTGATTTTCTTCATGAGACATCTTCGTCTGGTTGGACGATATACTGGTTCCATATGGAACTTATATTCTGTAAGAATGATGGCAGGGGACATTAATTGTTATCGAGTCATTACTCTAAATAACCAGTTACATGTATGCAACAGTTGTTTCTTTTCTTTAAATAAAACTTTATGTAATTGTTATGAAGTCAAAACACTATTTGGCCAATGTCATACTATACATATATTCATACAAATGCATTTTGATGTACAAATAAAATGTGTTGACCCAAATGCAAAAACCACCCCTCACCTCAAATAATGTAGTCAAAGTTAAAGATTATGATAGTATTACCTTCAATACTCATGTGGTACTTTTTGTTTTCTCCAAACAACGTCCTTCGCGTTTATTCAATCAATAACAGAATCAACAACTTTATATCAATATTTATATTTCTTTTTAAATTTTGAACTTTTAAAACTTCTTGACATATGAAGAAAATGTGCTTAGTTTATCGAATGTAAACACTATCTGTAATCGTTGAATTTATCGGAAGGTTCCTGTACCTGCTTGGAAAGAAACGTAGTGGAGTACATTACTTTTATAGATTTATTATCGTCGATATTACCTTCAAAGATATGGAGTTTACTACTCTCTTTTGAAAGAACAGAGCACATTCTCTCTTCATTCCATTATGATAGAATGATGCTCTGTTCCCGCGGGGTCATTTCACGTCTAATCTCGGGGCCTTGGTGGGATTTCGGTATCGTTGGCTATACACAACAAAACAATTTAAAAATCTGATACAAATTTTCATTGGCTGACGCTTCAAATTACCGGCTTCAGCCAAAAATAGAAGCGACGCAATGTATACGTAATTAAACAAGATAAAACTGAATGATTTTGATTCGATAATTCAAATGTTACCGGCTTCAGCCATTAAAAGAAGCGATGTAATGTATACGTAATGATCATGCAAGATAAAACTGAATTATTTTGATTCGATAATTCAAATGATATGCTATAATTAAATCATGACGACACGGTTGGTGTACCAAAACGGCAGAGGTCATATTTGATGGTTAATCAATAGACCTCGGCTTTGGAGAGCAGGAGTTTACAAGAACATAAATATCATTTTATGTCATTTCGTTTAATTGGCAGTTTTGGGTCATCCTTTAAATAAGGAAATGATCGAATGCAGCCATTTTGTAACATAATATTCGTCGAACGTTGTATTCCCCCGTTAAAGAGCCAGGAAGAAGCGTGCCGATTTCCAATAACAATAGATTGTGATAGCAAGACATCATTATTCAACTATAATTATAGAGATCTGTTTAACCCTTCTTGCATCTTCTCAAGCCAACGATTCTATCTCCACTTTGTTCCTTACAAACTTGTCTATTTCCACTTTGTTCCTTACGAGTTCGTAAAGAACAAGGTGAAGGCTGATTCCTTGGAATGTGATGGTGCCCTTTTCGATGAGAGGAAAGAAACGAGTGACTAGATGATAATCACATGGATATGGACATGGATAATCACGTGATACAATATTTTCAGAAAAATTTATAAATAATGGACCGATTTGATTTCGATTTAAAGCATAGAATATGGACAGACGTCACGCATTAGATGGACGTGGTTGATTTTGAAAATATCAACTGACAAAAAAGTTATTGAAGATAAACCAAAACGTTGGTTTATCTTCAATAACTTTTTAATCAGGCCCCTAGCACAAGCTTCTTGAGCTACGATTAACCCGCTCTTCGTCGTTTTGGGAAGGGATAAATTCCGTTTTTGCAGAATATGATGTGTTCGAACGTTTCTGTTCTGTGAAAAAAGCCATTTTCTTGCAGGGTGTGTGTGGTTATGTATGTGTGTGTATGTGTGTATGAGAGAGAGGAGCGACCTTGACCTATAGCAATGTAATGTGTTATGTATTCATTGACTATGCACTTTGTACTTGTCAGGATAAAATGCATGTTCTGTTCTGTTCTGTTCCTTAGCCCATTCCATAGATACAATCAATCTCCGAGCAGAGTTGTCGTTCGTTACTCTCACATACATCTCTGCAACGGCCTGGGCGTATGAATGGCAAGAATCTTGTCAAACCGAGGAAAACGTGTATTATTACTGTTTAACTGTTTCATGTGTAACATAATAAAGTAGACAAAGAATTGATGATTCTGGTTACATTTGAAAGGCACTATAACTGATGAAATAACCCATATACAATGGAACTATTTTCTCAAGCCTCCTTACCAATGGCAGGAATTTTGTGCTTAAAATAGACTAGGTTTAATGTTCTGTTTTGATAAATCGTCGGTGTTGTTATATAATATCGTATCTACGGCTTGAATCAAGTCGTAGTTGCGAGATTTTATAACAACACTTACGAAATACTATTGTTTGTCCGAAATACGTCACGGTTAGCTGGATAAAATCGTTCCCTATCAGAATGAAACGTACAGAAAATTTGAATGAATGACATCAATCTAAAAAAATTAAATTATTTTCGTTGGAAAATGATATTAAATTTTAAGCAACGTGAAGTGTGACATATTTTGGACTTTGGAAAAGAAAAATTATTTGTTATTGCCGTTTTGATGTGACAGAAAGTGACGTAATCTAGCAGATGATGACGCAATACTCTCTGAGGCAACTACAGAGGGGAATGTAATGAATGAACCGTGTGCAAGAGAGTGAGATACAATGTGTGCGCTTTACCCATTCCTATATTCTGACCCCTTTAGGTTCCCATGAAATATATGTGTTTGGAAAACATGGTAGAAAATGAAGAAATGGTTGTGACAAGTTCTTCATTTCCAACAATATTTTCTTCCTAGAAAGACCAAACAATGTAATGATTTATTTGCTTGAAATTGGCGACTTATAATGGGTTCAGGATTTATTCTGCATTCACTTTTTCTTTATTTTTTTTCAACTCTTGTGTTGAAGGCTCTTCCAAACGACAATATCTTAGAGTTGTTCAAATTAGAAAGAGTTGCAGACGACGAAAAAGATGAAATTATGTCATGTACAATGAAGCACAGAAAATATTGGGACAAAGGAGAAAATTCCGGTTATCTTTGTATGTTTCATATTATTTGCTTCATAACAATCTCTGGTTTGGAAAAGGACGAATGGTTAGAGGCTAGCCTATAGGGTATAGGCTAATAGGGTATAGACACTGTGATTTTAAAATATTTTGATCAAAGTAAAATCATCGTCTTAAATTTGCCGTTTTCTAGAATTTTAACATTTAGACCTCATATACTGTTCTTAGACTGATCCTTTGGACCAATGAACAAGTGCATTCTATTTAATCGAAATACGTTTGCAGATCAGAGATCAGTTCGGCTAAGCCTCTACAATGGGTCCGTACTTGGTATTATTCTTATTAGCTAAGAATAAGAAATAATCCAACATGTTGATTTAAGGGGGAATGCTCCAGTTTCATAATTTTTTTCTCAATAATAGAATTTATTTATATTTTGTATGTTGAAACTACATGTTATTAAAACTAAAATAAAAATGGATGGTCAGCGATCTTGTCTGAATTTTATAGGCTTTCGTTTCACATACCCCTACATCGAATTTGATAAAACCCCCTCATTGTATTAAGCAACATGTCCTGGTAATAATTCAAAAAGAAAATGTATAGGTCAGCGCACTTATTAGTGAATTACAGCAATTTTTATCAGCTAAACATGAATAAAATGACGCAAACAGTGGTAACTGCATACACACTTGCGACTGTCTTGCTCTAAATAATCGATTTCCATCATGAGGAAATCAGTTTCGCATAATAAATACACTTTTACCGTCGAAAATGGTAAATTGTAGTAGTATATATGGCACTTTAAATGCAAACAAAGATGACGCAATCGCCGCCAAAAATGACGCAATCGCCGCCAAAGATGCCTTAATCGCCGCCATCTTGTTACCTTATATGGCAAACTCATTTGCATATAAGGAGTATTCTATTTTTAGAACAGCGGCCATATTGGATGACCTACTTTGTTGATTTTGTTTTTAATAAATATGGGTTTTCTATTTTTAGACTAGCGGGCATTTTTGTATTTTGTTATATTTTAATCCTGGTAACGTCTTTGATATCTTTTCAATCTCTCAACGGATTTAATACTAATGAAGAGTACATGTGTCTATAAATGATTAAAAAAAAGTGCGCATGCGTCGATTCGTGTTGAGACCCGTTCGATTCTGGGGGTCAATCGCTCATTGTTAACGTGGCAGATGGTGCCAGATGGTTTAACAATAGGGCGATCTATTTTTAGCTTTAGAACAATAGGGCAGTATTGATTTTTTAGGACGACGACCCGATCTGAGAACAATAGGTCTTTGTTAACGTGCCAGATGGCACCAGATGGTCTAACAATAGGACGTTCTATTTTTAGCTTTAGGACAATAGGGCAGTATTGATTTTTTAGGACGACGACCCGATCTGAGAACAATAACTCTTTGTTAACGTGCCAGATGGCACCAGATGGTTCAACAATAGGGCGTTCTATTTTTAGCTTTAGGACAATAGGGCGGTATTGATTTTTTAGGACGACAACCCGATCTGAGAACAATAGCTCCAGATGGCACCAAATGATTCAACAATAGGGCGATGAGATGATTTCTATTTTTAGACATTCAATGACAAAAAGAACGTGTTATCCCTTCAACGCCCAAACCTGAAATGATTCAAAAAGAATGTGGACATGCGTCGATCCGAGTTCGGACACGTTCGGAAACTTAGTATAATTGCATAAGTTATCAAGTAGGACATTGTGACTCTCTTGGTTTCACCAAAATGATGGCTACTCACGTTCTGAACCACGGGGAGGTGTGTGTCACATCTCAGAACATCCCCACCCCCCCACCCCCAACCCACACTCAATCATATTTTTTTTTTGTTGTTGTTGATGTTTTTTTGTTTTTTTTTCTTTTTTGTTGTTGATTTTTTTAAACTAATTTTTCATCTATTTTTGAATTAAATTCACCCCACATTCCATTGAACACATGTTAAATCCTTTTCTGTCCCGAATGTTCAGGTCACAAAGTTGTTCAACAATTGCCATGAGCTTTGCCGTTACTAAATACCAATTACATGTGTGGCCCCCATTTCCACTTTCATTGGTTAATGCATGTCCAATTTCATGTACTAACGTTGAACAGAAATGAAACTCTCATCGATGATTTTTTAGAAATATCGTAATTTCTGGCTGAGAATTCGCTGATGTTGTATAGCCAAAGTAATTAGGGTGAAACACGTCCTTCAACCGTATTGTAAGTGTTTGGAAATGGACCATGCCCTCTCCTACAATGGCCTGTAGAGCAGAAAGTATCTGAAACAGAAAACAAATCTTTTAATTGAATCAATAGTATCGAAATAATTCTTATTAACTAGGCCTTAACAAAAGGACGATATTGTACAAATAACATGTGCGATAAATCTATTATGATGAATACAGATTTGGTAGATAGCTCTTAAATACTGTACTACATTGGTGATATATAAACGAAGAAATGCACAATGTAGAAAAATCTTTTCATACAAAACTTATAGAGGTAATTTGTCTACCAAAAGGTAACCATAATCGTACTATGTTTTAAATACACAATGATATAAAAAAGTGACTCACCTCAAAGGTAATAACCTCTGCTCTTGTTGAACTAATATTTCCTGTCTGTGTCAATATGGGACCATTATTCGTTCCAGAGAATAATATAGGTACCAAATCCTCGGGTCCCTTTTCCATGGTGATACACTCACTGGGTATCACCTCAGTTGTTTGCTTTCCCATTACATATATTTTAGTATTTTTAAAGGGTATCGACCCCCTAAAAATGTAATGATTGAGGAAATTATCTCCTCCAAAAAAATGAACTTTATGATAGGAAACATTTTTTTTTTTTCCCAAAGCAATGTTTATTTCTGTAAAACAGATTTTAAACTGTGAGGAGAAGACAGGCTCGACCAGTCCATTAGTGCAAGCTGTATTCTAAATAAAAAGCAAATCCTTTCCCAAACAAGACCCGTATACGACGTCTTTTACAGAAAGACTTGAGAACACCCAGATCCCCTAAATTAAGACGTTTGAGGAAAGGGTTTGCTTTGTGTTGAAAACGCTTAAATTTGCGTGCCTCTAGTATCAAAGTATTAATTTTAACGGAAAATATTCAAATTTATTACCTTTTTGACAGATGTCAAGACCGATGAATAAAAGGCAGGACGCTGGTCAACTCCCTTTTAAATGGGATTTTTATCGATTTATTTAAATTGCAATGGTCATTAAATTAAAGGTGGGGGACAAACGATACACCTTTATCAAATGCATGTCTTAGCAGACAAATAAGACTGAAATAATATTAAACCCCAAGAGTCTAATGCGACTTTTAAGATAAGTTCTTAAAATATACACAATAATGTACATTTAACCCTTTTCCAAATGGTTTAATTAAGATGGACGACCATTTTCAAGTTTGCCCAGTTTTACACAATATCTAAAGATAGAGTTTTCTCTTGTCTCAAATGTTTTCCATGCTTTTTTCTATTCGGAATGTAAATATGCAACGAAGTCCATGTTTATCTCTCTATTCATAGAAAGGGAACCCTTCATCTTCTTTTTTTTCTCGTTTTTAACATATCGTCGTTGTAAATGTAAAACCTCGTATCTCGGTTTTGGAAAATTTTAAAGGGGAGGGAAAAAAAGTGAAGTAACTTTTCCCAAACTGAAATGTCTTACTTGAAACTTGGACATATTGATCACAAATGATGTGTCAATAATACCCATCAGTCAAAATATCTCAAAACCTGCGAGAATCGTCTACACAGTGCACGCAAGTTTGTACTTTGCAAATCGCACCAATCGACATACGAGGTTTTGCATGTACACCGACGATATATTAAAATAGGAATATCGAATCAATTTAAAGGGGTGGTCACTCAATAACGTTTTCAAATGTTTAACTGAAGTGACAAGTCTACACAGTGCACGCAAGTTTGTACTTTGCAAATCGCACCAATCGACATACGAGGTTTTGCATGTACACCGACGATATATTAAAATAGGAATATCGAATCAATTTAAAGGGGTGGTCACTCAATAACGTTTTCAAATGTTTAACTGAAGTGACAAGTCTACACAGTGCACGCAAGTTTGTACTTTGCAAATCGCACCAATCGACATACGAGGTTTTGCATTTACACCGACGATATATTAAAACAGGAATATCGAATCAATTTAAAGGGGTGGTCACTCAATAACTTTTTCAAATGTTTAACTGAAGTGACAAAAACATATATATTGAACCAGAAATAGTGAATTTTGTTATTCTTCGATCACTTCGCTAACAACGAAAACCACTGGAGAGATCTCAACGAACGGGTTCTAAAGATGTTTACATTGACTGGTCTACGACTTTCCGTTTTCGAGATATAAGACTCTAAAGAATGACACATGACCTATACAAGTGAAACAAATTTTCAACTTCAAGGTACGCACACGTGTCATATATCATTGGAAAGCTTTCGACGAGCTGATTCCAAAAATATATACTTATGTAGACTTCTATCTTACCGATTTAGAGAAAATCGAATTTGAAAAAAGTCACGTGACCAAGAAAGGGAGATTACATCTATTTTTAGGAGCAAATTATCTTTAAATCAATATCTCAGTTATTTCTCAACCGATTTTAAAGAATGAACCATCATTTTAAAGCTCTCGTGATAGACTATATGATGGACTTGTGAACGAAATAAAACCGGAAGTAAATGTAACGAATCTTTTTTATCAAATTTTCAACTTCAAGGTACGCACACGTGTCATACATCATTGGAAAGCTTTCGACGAGCTGATTCCAAAAATATATACTTATGTGGACCTATGTTTTACCGATTTAGAGAAAATCGAATTTGAAAAAAGTCACGTGACCATAAAATCGCGCCAAATTCAAAAATCTTGTTTTAAAATATAAATCATTATATCTCACTTGTTTGTTGACCGATATAAACAAATGAGGTGTCAATGAAAAGGTCTGGCCATAACCTTTACAATGAACAGGAAGTTAGAAATGTGGCGAAACCGGAAATGACGTTATTTCACGATATCGATTTTTTTATACATGTCTGGACACGTTTTCATTGGTTCACTCGTTCAATAAATAGCCACCATCATTTCTCGATCATGTTTAATTTGTTGCGAACCTTCGACATGAAAACACTATTTAAACTCTCGGACCACGCCATGGAAAAACATCTAAATAGGGGTCACCTTAATGCCTCTGTGTTTTTTGACGTGCAAACTATGTACGACAGCATAGAAAAATGTTTGGACCAGCCAGACACATTACTGAAGAAAACTGGACAACGATTCGAGGCCGTGAAATCTTTCCCTTACCACATTGGACTTTCTGGTTATAGGGAACAACCATGCAGGAAAATGAAGTTGGTTTATAAACGCTCAAAACGTTGTATTTTTGTGGTAACAGCATACCCAATTCTCTAACAATCGGCGCAGAGGGTTGACCAGTCAGAGGAAATCCTGTCTATCAACCAATCAGATGCAAGAGTGATTGACCAATCAGAAGAAAGAATGAATTGACCAATCAGAAGAAAGAATGAATTGACCAATCAGAGGAGACTTTGGTATATAAAAGAGGTTGTAAAGTGTCAGTTTGTCATTCTGATTACAGAACTCGAACAGGCAACATGGCAAACAACAGATGCAAACTCACATTGGGAAACGGCAGATATGTACAAGTGTGTGAATGGAAAGGAGAACTGAGAGTTGATATTAGAGAATGGCAAGACAATAAACCGACGAAAAAGGGTATCAGTTTACCACTGATGAAATTCAAAATTCTCGTAGACCAGATGGACTTTATGGACAAAGCGTTGAAAGATAAACAGCCATACGAAAGTCACCTAGGTGATAACGTGTATTGTAATATCACGGAAAACGGTGTGTGTGTGGACATTCGTCAATATTGGAAGCCCCAAGAAGAAGTTGTTCCGACAAGAAAGGGCATATGTTTAAGAGCCTTTGAGTACGAACAATTGAAAAAGTGGTTACCGGAAATCGGGAAAAATCTACCGGAACTAGAGGGAATTGTACCCTGCTACTTACAAAGTTGTCATATGAGTCAGCGGGGATGGTTACAATGCTCAAGCTGCAACCCTAACGACTTTATGAACTGGTAACGTTGATTGGAGGAAGACAGAAGGGACGAGAGAACGGTGATTTGTATAGTTGATGTGTATAAAGAGACAAATGGTTAGCATATTGGTTGCAATGATCTATGATTTTTGGCGGGTGGATGAAAAAGATGAGGCACTATTGTGTACAATATGTGTAAATGGAACTAAATCGGTAGCGTTTATTCCTTGTGGACATACATTGTGCTCATGCTGCGGTGAACGATGTCTTAGAGAAGGACGATGTTGTTTTTGTAAACAGATTATAATACATGCACAACGTATATATATTTGAATATATTGAAATGTATTTTGTATTTGTTGTAAGAATGTTTTCATATCTATGTATGGTCAATAAATATGTCTGACTGGAAACAATATTTGTCTTCTTTGTATTTTGATTCAAAGACCTCCGCTAGCTTTGCAGGGCCCGAAAAATTATATCAACTGGTCAAGTCCGAAGGTAAATTTAGAATCGGTAGACACAGAATAAGAAAATGGTTACAAAGCCAACCGTCTTATTCATTAACCCGAGGAGCCAGACGAAAATTCCCCCGATCACGCGTGATCGTACAAGGAATAGACAGCCAATGGGATATGGATCTCATGGACATGGCTGCCTTGGCCAAGCAGAATGACGAGTACAAATATGTATTGGTGGCCGTAGATATATTTTCAAGGTTCGCTCATTGTCAACCCATCAAGTCTAAAAAAGGGGTTGATATTGTGCAAGCTTTACAGAAAATATTTTCTGGTCAAAGACAACCAAAAACCGTGAGAACAGACAAAGGGATGGAATTTCGGAGTAGAGAAGTCAATAAATACCTTAAAAGCTTGGGGATACATCATTTTTACGCGCAAAACACAGAGACAAAGGCTAATTATTCCGAAATTTTGATCAAGAATCTAAAACGCCGACTTTTTAGATATATGTTGAAACAGAGAACGCAGACATACGTAAAGGTTCTTCAACAAACGGTGAAAAATTACAACCATACGGTCCATAGAAGTCTAGGAGAAAGACCCGTAGATATTACTAAGCAAAATGAAGGGGAAAGCAGACTACAGCAATATTTACTGAGAACTAAAAGAACGTCACGTAGAATCTTTAAAAGAAAATACAAGTTTAAAATAGGTCAGACAGTTCGAGTCTCCCACGTTAGGAGTCTCTTTGACCGCGAATATTCTCAGAAGTGGACCGGCGAAATATTCAAAATTAAATTCCGATTTAGGAGGCAAAACATACCCGTTTATACTTTAATTGACTGGGATCAAGAAGAAAAAATCGATGGTACGTTTTATGAACAAGAATTACAGCCGGTTACTGTTGATGAAAATACAGAATATCATATCGAAAAGATATTAAAAGAAAGGACGCGTAACAAACAAAGACAAGTACTTGTTCGCTGGTTGCATTGGCCCAAGAAATTTGATAGCTGGATTCCAGCACATAATGTGACACAGTACACTTAAATCGCTTAAACAGACTGTATATAAATGATAGATATCACCTTACCGCTCGTCATTTTCGATAAAGGCATTCCAGACTTCACATCATGATAATTACAAACGTCGTGTGCAGTGCCAACCTGGGTTGTCCAATTGACCTGAGGTATTTATGTTACCATACTGCAAACGTTCGTTACGACCCTAGTACATTTCCAGCACTGATATGGCAACATAGAAACATTGGTGGAAATTGTTTAGTGTTCTCCAACGGTATAATAAATTGTAACGGCAAAGCATCGAGTTTCGAAGAGGGGCGACATCGATTAAGACAATATGCAAGACTAATCCAGCGACACGGGTTCGACATTAGAGTAACTCGTATTCGAATACTGACAGTGTCTGCCAGTCACTCTTTAAGCGAGGAACTAGATTTAAATGCTGTAAGTCTGGATAGAAAAGTCGTGTATGAACCAGAGTTATTTCCATCCCTAAATTTTAAATGCGAAGGTGTCCACTTTTGTTGTTTTCATACTGGTAACGTGGTGATTACGGGTATTAAGAAACATCTGCAAGTGGATGATGTAGTTTACCCGACATTAATTGAACTGGAACTTTACACACGTAAGAAAGAAGTGGTCGAAGGAGAAAAGTAAACATGATGCGGTCTCGAGTAAACAGTAAACGTAGATATCTTCTCTATCTTAAAGATACTACGATAAGTAAAAGGAAAAACATGATCAACAATATGACAACCAGTCAAATGGAAGCTATCAGTCAGGTTGCCATGAGATTAATCAACGGTGTAATTAATCCAACCAGACGAGATGCTCACCTAGTAGAAAGAAGACGAGAGTTGCTTCTATCCCTAGCAAGTGATACTCTGTCACTGACCAGTAAACAATATTTGTTACGGCGTTACCACTCTTTCATACCCGTATTGCTAAGAACGACTCATATCATCGATACTATCTTGGACGAAATAAGAGCAATCCCGATAGAAGGGTGAACAGACATGAGTAACACGAAAATGACTGACTTTTACCTTTATCTAAACAGCAACGATTCACAAAACATACGTAAGAACAACAGCCCGGCAGACTTTTACATACAATTCCCTCTTTCGTATACATTAGAGGGTCATTGGACTTCAGCTGTAACAGAAATTGCTCTGGATTGTGATTTTGTGCCTAGAAGCAAAAGACTATACCTGTGTTGCGATCTGATACAACAAACGTACGTAAGAAATACGTTACAACCTATTTATAGAAGTATCGAAATAGGAGCGAGGTACAAAAAACTTCAGTACATTGAATACGGACGTCCGGTGTATGTACCAGTGACTGTGAATTACTTTAACTCAATCCATTTGTATTTGAGAGACGAGAATTTAAATCCAGTCGAATTCAAAACCAACGATTTTCACTGCGTGTTACATTTCAAGAAAGGATGGGCTCCATAGAGGTGTATGACTATAAACAACAGAAATGGGTTCCTTATAGAGAGGATCCAGAGAAATGGTATCAACATTTTAAGGACTTGAGGGACGGTTACGTAAAACCAGATCATAAAGGCCGATATATCGTAGGTAGTGGAAGCCATCTCAGAAAACTAGCGGAAATGAACCAACAACCTTCAGTGAAGTTGGTAACACCCGTAGCCCAAGCGGTTGAAATGGCTAAATCGGAAGTTGAACGTAAGAAGACTGAAGAGAACGAAAAACGTAAGAAGGGGTCCCCAAAACGTAAGAATACCTCAGTCATAACATACAAGCCACCTAAGCAACAAAGGTTGAACTTTGGAAATTCGGATTTACAACTCTAAATATGGAAGATTATCACCAAGACGAGCTATCATTATTTGTCCCTCCACCCACCGATTCTTCGTTACAATCGAGAGAATGGATCGTTTACCGGCCGGTTAATCAAGTGACAAATACGTCTTCTCTTGAATTCAATATACCGGGACAGACTTCGGCGTATATGGATCTAAAAAGAAGCGCGCTGAATGTTAAAATTCAAATCATCAAAGGCGATGGTTCGACGGTAGGTGACGATGTGTATGTGGGTCTGATCAACCTACCGTTCCATACCATATTCAGTCAAGTGGATGTGTCTCTACAGCAAACGCCTTTATCGCATACGGGAATCAATTATCCCTACAAAGCTTACGTCGACACGATTTTACAGTCCAATCGTGATTTGCAAGAAAACCTTCTGAAGACGACACAACTTTTTTATAAAGACATTAAGGACCTCGAATCGAGTGACATCAAATCTTCACCCAATTTGGGACTCTTTGTGAGATATCATCGTGCAAAGGGCAGCAAGATTGTCGAGATGGAAGGTCCGTTACACATTGATTTGTTTCAACAGTCGAAATTGCTAATAAACGGAGTCTCTGTCGGTATAAAACTCCATTCTGCACGAGACCCTTTTAGACTCATCACCAATGATCTCAAGCCCGATTATCGCGTTAGAATTGTGGATGCCTACTTTAAGCTCTGCATACAGCGACTCACGAGTAGCGTGTTAATAGCGCACGAAAAATTGATTCAAGACACACCGGCCATGTACCCTTACTTACGCACAGAGATCAAAACGGCCGCTATCGCCTCTGGGCAATTCAGTTATAGCGCTGACGATATATTTCAAGGCCTGGTTCCCAGTAAATTGATCGTAGGCCTGGTTCCGAGCGCTGCATTTAATGGAGATTTCGGACAGAACCCGTTCAACTTTAAACATTACGACTGCAGTTTCGTAGGGCTATATGTGGACGGGCAATCGCTACCTTCACAACCGATGCAGCCTAATTTCGAGTCGGATCAGTTTATGGATTGCTATAGAACATTGATGCTGTACAGAAACGATTTGAATATATCCTTTGAAGATTATAAGAAAGGGTACGCTCTGTACGCACTCAATATCGACCCGTATTACTCATTTAATACAAAAAGAAAGGGCCACTGTCGTTTAGAGATCAAGTTTGGACGGGCTTTGCCGGAAAGCGTCACACTGATAATGTACGCCATCTTCCCCGAGGTATTGCATATTGACCGAACGAGAGCCGTATACTTGAAATGAACAATTTCGAACTAGAAGACATACTACGAGGGTACCCCGTGACGGTGTGCGCGGCCGATCAAATTCGAGTAAAGGAAGGGCATTTTGTGATCACTAACACGGATACGAGCGATGGACCCGGAAAACATTGGGTGACGTTTTACTTTCCAAGACGCGGACCGTACGAATTTTTCGATTCCCTAGGCAGAAAACCGATTGACTACAACTTTGAATTAAAGAGAGAGTATTGGATGGTATGCGAGCCCCTTCAAGACTCTAAATCCGATGTCTGCGGACTCTATTGCGTGTATCATGTCGTGACTCGTAGTACAGGGATGACTTTTAAAGACATTTTAAAGCCGTTTAATGTGTATGATAGGCCATGGAATGATGCATATGTAAAAAATTTTGTAAATAAAAACAAACTCTGATATGTATTTCACTCTTTTATTTTATATAAATAAAGATATAAAGAAAATCACTGTCTTTGTTTTTTATGATAACCAGTTTATGGATTCAACACTGTCTCTATGAGTCATTGTTTTTCCTTCCCTAATTAGAACACCGTCGCCACGAGTCTTGAGGAGTTTCTTCTTCTTCTTCTTGTTACGTTCTCCCGGTGGTGGAAGCGAAACTGTTTCCATCTCTTCTCCGAGACCTTTATACGTATTGTTCTTTAACATCCGATGGTACTTTTCGTACGGAACCAAGATAAATTTCTCCATTATTCGAACAAGGGTTTTAAATACGCCAAGGCAATTTTCACTATACTATATATCGTCCTTTGATTGTCTACAACAGATTTCTTTTTCTCTCCGAAGCCAATCTTTTTATTTCCGAGTAAGTAAATAAACCGTCTATGTCGTTTTAGACGTGACTTTTCCGCCGACGTCAATATTATTGTAGACCTTAAAATATTGTACGCAATTTGGGACAGTATTTTAAGTTGTAGGCGAGTGACTGTGTTCAATAGTGCCTTTCTTTGAGTGGCCGTTGTCTCTGCTAGTAAATATAAAAAGTGACGCTGCTGTTTGATTAGCTTGACCATGGTTACTCTTACAAGCTGTTGTTTCTCCTTCTTACGTTAATTTATACACTAGGGGGTCTTCTCCGGGGAAGATTTGAGTTCTTAGGCGGTATTTGTCCTCAGTATGGGGGCTCATGTCTACCAAAAGGTAACCGTTTCTCTCGCTTAATGCATCCTCATACGCTTTTACAAATCCTTTTGATTTTCCTGGGTAGAGTTGACGGCCTAGAATACCCACTTGAGAGACGTCTCTTACATTCTTCATGAGTACCATATACCATGTGTTGAGGGCTATCGTTCTAGCATGTTTACCTCCGGGATACAAGTTTTGCGTAATGAGTATCACCGATACCTTTCTATGGTGACACCCTCGGGTAAACAACAACTCCATGTCTTTATTTTTCATGACTTCGTGCATCAAATCATCAATAATAATGAGTTTGTGCTTACGATCGCGGGTAAAGTCGTCTAACTCTGCGGAATTAGGGAGACCTTCTTTACTATAAAAATGTGGAAAAGTCCTTTCCATCTCGTCAAATAAATCCTGGTGAATACCATAACAGTATAGTATACGTGATGGTGGGTCCTTGGTATACATTCCATTCATGTTTTTCAAAAACCTGTACACCCACTGTGTTTTTCCGCTCCCTGTCTGTCCACTGATACATATACTTGAACATGGTTCGAAAGGTAGAGATGACATTATTTCTTAAGTTTAGGACTAGGAAGGGCGTATCCGATACAGCTACTCAACAAGCTGATCCACAATTCGCTACTTCCGTTTTGTAGTGACAGATTAATGATGGAAGTAATAATAATGATGTAGACAATGAGCATCTGACAAAAGTATACAATTTCAGACTGAGGCACTCGGGTACCTAATAAATGCCATCTGTCCCCGTTAGAATGATTCTCGTCATCGGGTTTGGGCAAGTCGATAAAGACTTCTCTCTCTGGGGTAGATAACTCGGTCATATTCTTACAATCTTGGTAGTGAAATGGATACACAAGGCTAGCGTATTCTTACAGACTTTTATTTACATGATATACATCATAAACAACATTGATAACACATAATAAAACATTTGACAAAAACATCGATGCGACATCTTATACAATAATGACATACAATGGTTGAATAATGTTAAAATCTGTTATACGTGTGACAAAAATAGTTACATGACATACAATAACTGTTACGCGTATGACAAAAACAGTTACATGAGATACAAAAACATTAACGACTGTGACAAAAACAGTTAAGTCTATGACAAAAATTGAAAAAATCCTATATAGAAATAAGAGTAATTGTGTAAAAAACTGTTACGTGTAGGACAAAAACAGTTACGAGTGTTACAAAAACTGTTACGGATATGACAAAAACAAGAACATGAGATACAAAAACAGTTATGGGTATGACATGAAACAGAAAACACGTGTGACAAAATTATGACTAAAAAAATAAAACAAACAAATACTTTTCTATTGACATATGTACAATACATTTATAATATACATTGCTTAAAATCCATATGGTACAGTGTCAAAATTAGCTATCCTTCTACGTTTGGTATACACCATTCGATAGTCTTTGTTTTCTTCTCTGTTATACAATTTTCGTTTAAGTTTATCTCTACAAATTTTTCTGGGGTTTGTCACTGTAATTGTCCTACTACGGTTGTTAATTTTTTTGTTCTTCGGTTCCGAGTTTTCTTTTCTGATATACAATTTTCTCTTTCCTATAGCTCTACACGACTGATTTTTATTAGTAACAAGACATTTTACACTTTGAAAGTTGATCAATGAGCTATTTTTGTAATTTAAAGAGAAACCACGCACTTTACACGTTTCGTTGTTTTTGTTCGTTTTGTAAGCATAATTCTTAGGCCCACCAGACACAAACTCTACAATGTGCTCTCCCGTTTCAAGTTCATCCGTGAGCTCTCCCAAGAAATCTCCCAATGGCGGATCATATTCTCCGGGGCGACTCACATAGATGACACTATCCGTATCATAATAACATACGCGTCTGTCAAGTTGTTCGAGCACACTGTAAAGTTTAAGTCTGGCCCAGCATGTCGTAAAGGTTGCCAAATAGATATTGGTTTTGTTGTCTTCCGGTTGAAAGTCATCTTTATATTGCCATTCAATTTGTATCATGTCATTGGATAATATATGGAAATCAATCGGTCGTTTCATGGGATCGGAAAACAACTGGAAAAAGAGGTTGACTTGTACTTCGTGAAAGAATTCAGTTTGACGCATATTGAGTCTCTGGCCAAATTTACCCCAAAAGCTATTGAGACATAATTTAGCCAGAGCTCTCAACCCCGGGTTTTCCTTGATTTTTGTCCGATCCAATGAAACTCCCTCTTTCTCTAAATATTGGGATATGTACTTAGCCATATCATTAATCTTATTCTCACTTGTTTTAATCCAGTCGGGAGAACCGCTTGCCTCTTGCTTAAACTTTAAAAACTTGTTAATGTAATCGGCAAACAACCCTCCGTCTCTAGTTATTGGGTCATATTGAGTAGTTTCCTCCCAGTGGTATACTTCGTATATTTTTGTAATTTGATATCCTAACCTCACTGCAGTTTCTATTTCGGGTGAGCACCACGTACCAGTAATCTCCCTTGCTTCGTTCGAACATGTACATGGCTTTTGATTCTCAGTATCCGCGCAGGTCCGACATAAAGAAAATTTCAGTTTGCCATTGGACCTGTAAGGAAGGACCGGGTGATAGAGTCCCCTGGGTGGGAGGATCTTCACCTTGGCAATACCGAAATAGTCTTTCATGTCCCCAAAATCCTTTGTGATGATTGTGGGGTGACCTACGGGATACTTGCAATATTTGTTAACCCATGGATATAAGCTCGTAAAGTCAACGTACTTTACTTGCTCTTGTTCCTTAGTTTTATAGTAGAGTTGACTGGCATTGGTGCGCCCCCCAAAGAAACTCTCTCTCGGATCTAATCTATCTACGATGTCCAACTGAGAAATAAATTGCCTAAGTTCCAGGTTTTGATTTTGTTGTTTTTTGAAGTCATGGTCCCAAATACAAACGTACTTCATACCTAAACTTTCCAGGTGAGTTTTCTTTTTCAATGTCAGCGCGAACAATTCTTCTAAAGACTGATGGGTGAGTGGATGGTACGTCTCTTCACGATTGTCAGCGAAACACACAGGACAACCATGAAATATACATCCGTGATATTCATAGGCCGTGTGAGTCTCACTGCAATACCCGTCCAACTTGTATCGCGTTCCGGGGATCGTTTTTTCCCCTTCATTTAATGCATGTTGAATATGAACATTATCCTGACGTGCTATCCACTCCAACCATTGTATCGACGCTTTACTGTATTGATCGTTGTAACCACTAGGAGGAATCTGTGCTATAGGGGAACTTACAAATTCTCTCACACTCACTTTTTTGCACTTGGATTCGTGGACCCATTCATTGTCTATTTCTACATAGAATTTACCATCAATCTTTTTAGCCGATAGCCAATCATCATTGCCTTGCAATTTCACGCGCCATTTTTCTTCTAGAAATTTCGTCTTAAAGACATTCATACAGACTGAGGCTATTGTGACCGAGTCGAATGGATCCACGGCTCCAATCCACCTTTTCTCTTTTTTTCCTTTTTTATTGATATTCTCTTCTTGCACACCCGTAGCGCTCATTAATAAATGCCTAAATTTCATACACGCTTGCCTTAAAATATCTACATCGCTTCTGCAGTATTCCAACATTTCTTTTCTAAAATCAAATACAGCATTCTTTTCCATTTTTTCATTCAACCATTTGCACAGCTCACTCCTTTCTTTCACACTCATAAAATCAGACCCATACTCTTTGGCATCGGGATAAGGACCTTTATAATTTTGATTCTGTCGAGTATTAAAGTAATGAGGGAACCATCCTTTTTTCAATTCTTTCAAATCAAATGTTTTGGGCAGGGCTGACAATTTCATAGGTAAAAAATTGAGACTGTCAATCACTTTCTCTGCTGTCATATACATGATTTTCGAACCGCTGTAGATGATTTTGTCGGGTCTGATGGATTGATCTATTAGATATTCTAGTAGAAAATATCCATCATACCCTTTCATGTTATGAGCGACAACTTTAAAATATTGGTGTTGTTCGGAAAAGAGCCATTGTCCAAACTTTTCAGCCGTGTCCTGACCTTGAAATATGGTTTCACGAAAACCACATTTTCCGGGACAGGGCCCCTCATCTTCATTGTCGTGCAGGTCAGAGTTGTCGCATATTTCGCAACGGGTACCACACCCTTTGCATACTGAGTTGGGTTTGAGCTCTTCGTCAATACATTTTGGACATACTGAATGGGCGACTACAAAGTTTGGACGATGGGTCGCTTTACCGCACCATGTCGTTTTACAATGTCGACATTTAGAGCAAGATTTACATACCTCATCTGATTGACAATCTTTACAATCCAATATAGAAACGGGAACATATCCTAACTCGCATTCTGCTATTTCATCTTGAGAACATTCGAAATCGAAAAAAATAAACTTGGGAATATAATGTTCCTTCGCGGGTGTCGCTCTTAAAAAACATTTATGATCGTCTTGAACATATTTTTGGCAAGAGGAACACTTGTATTCTCCGCACTCGTGTTCCTCCTTTTTTCTCCGGTCAGTTCTTATCACCTTAAAGCATGTTGGGCATTTCCAATACTTCTCACACTCGGATGGCCCGCTAGGTTGTCCTTTCCTTTTCCCGTTTTTATATACCGGTACTTTTTTATGTTCAGTGTAGCACTCTGTTGATCTGCAAGTCATATTACAGTCAACGCATTTCACTTCTTCTTCGTCGTAGCACAGGTTGCGCTTGCACACGATACATTTTACTTCACATTGGTGATGTTCCTTGTTACTGTAGTGTATTAGGCATTTGTCGCAAAAGTAGGCGGCGCTGAAGAACCCCGTGATGCTGGTGATGGCGTGAAAATGGTCGTCGTCTACTAAATAGATGTAAATGCACGGACGATCATCGTTGCTCGGTGCCGTTATAAATTTGTTGCCTAAACGAGCACTCACCACCATCACACGAACACCCAGGAGTTCTTCGAACGCCCCTACGTCGTTTAAACTGGCTGGCCTCTCTGTCGGTACTCCCGCTAACTGACATAATGCTTCTGCTAAATGCTTCTGTTGTTTTCGATTTTTGTTACACAGATCTTGATAATAGGTTAAAGGTACCTTTTGGTTGTCTAATACCAGTTCCAAATTACTTTTCCCTTCTCTCTTCTTTACCACCTCTTTCCATTCATCCGTTGTACATCTTTTTAATTTTGCCCAGCTTACACCAATGGCTCTCGCCATACATAGCTGGTCATCATTGTCTATAGTCACGATCGATTTTTTTAAGTCAAGTGAATTCTTTTTACCCTTCAGTTTCGTTATTCTGCGTCTCGCGCCTCCTTTCGGCAACTCGATCGTACCTATGGTGATTTCAAAACCTTCTTCTATAGCCAATCCTTGGTTGCTGTTGAGCACCTTTTCGATGATCTCCAGCACTATTTCCGCTGTTAGCTCGTCCCAGGGCTGAAGGGGAACAACGATGGGATCGTGTAGTCCTGGGTGATGAATAACTACACGCCCTAAGTCATTCCCCGCCAAATTGCCCCGTACCTCTTCCAACACGTCCTGGAACATATGATGGAGACCATCTCTCACGTCCTGCAATTGTTGACCATTATGATTTTCATCTATCTTAATCTTGTATGTCCTGTCCACTGCCGCGTTTTTGACGTATGTTCTCTCCCCCTTTTTTGTAATAACATATTGAAGTCCGGAGGGCCCAGGTTGAGGTTCTTCACCCCTCCTACTTGTATGGGTGAAGTAGGATTCCATTCCCCGTCCTGGATACACTGACGCGTCGCTTCGTCTGCTTCCTCATCGAACAAGTAGGCCTTAACACATGCCTCTATCTCTTTGTGTCGCTCATTCTCTTCACTATCACATAACTCTTCCAAAATAGCATCACATTGTTCAGTCACAAAGTCATTCCCATAGTCCGGATTCCTTAACTGGAATAACCGGAATCTCACTATAGGGGAATCTTGTATCCCCATCGCTGCCGCAAAGTTCATGAGTTCGTCGGCATCAGTAAAATCATTCATCATCATCTCGAAAGTAGCTGAGATAGTTTCCATGGTGTTTGTTTGAGTTCTGAGGTCAGAATAACGCTTTGTGATCGCGCCTACTCTTATATACTTTTCTGTGAGCCTCGTTTTGAATTCGCGATTTGATTGGTCCAGAAATACGAGTGTTTGATTGGTCAGAAGAAGCACACTTGATTGGCTGAAAAAGAAGACTTTTCATTGGTCCAATTCTAATTCCGCTTTGATTAGATGGTTTAATCGATAAAGCAGGTGGCCTTTGGTGTCTGTCCTATTGTTCTAAAGCTAAAAATAGAACGCCCTATTGTTGAACCATCTGGCACGTTAACAAAGACCTATTGTTCTCAGATCGGGTCGTCGTCCTAAAAAATCAATACTGCCCTATTGTTCTAAAGCTAAAAATAGATCGCCCTATTGTTAAACCATCTGGCACCATCTGCCACGTTAACAATGAGCGATTGACCCCCAGAATCGAACGGGTCTCAACACGAATCGACGCATGCGCACTTTTTTTTAATCATTTAAAGACACATGTACTCTTCATTAGTATTAAATCCGTTGAGAGATTGAAAAGATATCAAAGACGTTACCAGGATTAAAATATAACAAAATACAAAAATGCCCGCTAGTCTAAAAATAGAAAACCCATATTTATTAAAAACAAAATCAACAAAGTAGGTCATCCAATATGGCCGCTGTTCTAAAAATAGAATACTCCTTATATGCAAATGAGTTTGCCATATAAGGTAACAAGATGGCGGCGATTAAGGCATCTTTGGCGGCGATTGCGTCATTTTTGGCGGCGATTGCGTCATCTTTGTTTGCATTTAAAGTGCCATATATACTACTAATTGTAATGATGTGTTAAATTATTGAAAATATGGTAGCGAAACATATTGGTACGAAACAATTAATTTACTACAGTAATGTCCGAGTTTTCCGAAAAACTGGAGCATTCCCCCTTAATGTAAAATCCGGTAAAGTGTAACATTTTCCTTTTTCCCAAACAGCCTCACATTTTGGATTCACCTCGAGAGTGTACATTCAACTTTTTTATCACCTATGCATGTTTGCCTACACATTAATTAACCATTTACCAAACGATGACGCCTTTTTACTCTCTTCATAAAAAATGCTTAAAACATCGAATAGAGAATTGGGCAATTTTGCAAATCAGCATATTGTCCTTTTGTCACAATATCAATTTCTCCGTGATGCCCAATATACAGTGCTGACAGCACTTTGATTTATCGAAGCCGGAGTTACGAGATTTTATAACAACACCGACGGAATACATTGATCGCGAAAAAAACGTTCCTCACTTTGGCCGAGTTCACCACCAGTGAACCTTTATTTTTCAAGGGGTCAGCCACGTTCGTCTCATGAGACAAGATTGTCTTTGAATGCACAGTACCTCCCGATTCCGAGCTCTTTATGCCGAGTGTCTGGGGTTACGTTAATAGTTCTTTAACCGGTTGGTATCTCATCAACCGGTCGCTTAAAATTGAATACGACACATGTCCTCCACCAGGTTTCCAACCTTCGACCCCAACTTCCCACCCTAATTTAATAATTTGGTTTGTTTGTGGGTAATTTTGCATTGAGAGACAACAGTAGTGCATTGTCGCTATACATGGATATTTACCGTCATCGCATCGACGTATGAAATCTATTAGCTTTGGAAACACATTATTTTCTGCACTGATAATTTCTAATGAAGGACACACAAAGGGCCAGGTTTCAATTCGAGTTTCATTAATACATTTTATGATATTGTGAACTACGAAAAAGGAATGGAACAACAAGTTTTGTATTTTGCAATTTTGTGAATGTTTTACTTTTAACCTTTTCCCACAGAGTGACTACTTTTGCCGACCTCACTGGACATTGGATTAGGAACCCACGTTGGTAAAGAAGGTAAAGAAGAAAATGCTAATGACCAGTCCGGTCCCATTTTCCTTCATTGTTTTCTAAGATATGAAATGGAAATGCACTCCAAGATCCAAATACATTTTGTTGCGTAAAACTAGCCAAAACCTCTCACAATCAATATAAAACTTGACAAAATGAGAGTCATCACAGTACATTAAGACAACTCGGGCAAGATTTACATATTTGAATCTGAAGAATTACTTCCCTTTTACAAGCTTCAATTTGACCGATAATGAACGCATGTTCTTGTAAAAGGACAATATGATTCATAGAATAAAAAATAAAACGAACATTCATCGTCTCGATGTCCGTTTGCCTCAACAATGTTTTCCAAAGCCATTTTTTAGGACGTCAAAACCAGATCCTGTTTTGGAATGGAACAATGGAATGGAATAGATAATGTGCGTGAATTAAAGGCCTATATCGAGGCTTTTCAACAAAAAAATCGTAACTGCAGCTTGCTTTTGTATTTGTACTTTGCTATGATCTTTCATTGGAGGACACCCACTATGTTATTGAGTTTTCTGAATAAATTCTTGTAGTCTTTGTAATATTTTAACAATGTACTTTTATTTACCCATAAAAAATATTCCTAATTTACGTTTAGTTCTATATTTTCTAACATCATTTTTAATCCGTCTACTGACCTTGATCTTAATGTGTTTTATGCCTATAAATATGATATCTAGTCATTAAGCACAATCATAATAGAGTCGACAATTCCCATAAGTGATTCTTCATATTTCATGACCATTAACCAATTCCATAACAATTTCTGGTCTTGACGTTCCTAAAATTCTTTTAAAAAAGTCGTTGATGGAAAAGAAGAAAATGTTTGTAATAATGCATCTTCTCATTTTCCTTTGAACATTTCCTTTACTAAATGAACAAGAATGCCATTTTCACCATCATCCTTTTTGACATTTGCAACAACTTTCAAATTAAGGCTTTCTCAAAGTACGTCATATAAGACAGGGTTAAGTCTTTCAACATACGAGCAAATTCTAACATAATTAAAAGATATTGACACAAACATAAATCAGTTCCCATCTTTCATTCTGGAGTTGAATATTAAAATGATAACGAAGATGTGCACGAATTTCATTTAAGGTAGCCAAACCCCTCAAAAGCACTAAATAGCCTGAGGCGAAATTTTGAAAGTGCAAATAATTCCTAATCTATGTTACATTTCCATTCCAAATACAAACATAAGCATTTTGTACGGTTTAGAATTTTGAATTAGTGCATAGGCCTACTTATGGAAATATTTGACAAAAATATTCAAAATTACCTCCCTTGCAAATGAATATACTGTAGAATTATATTTGTAAATTATTTTCCTCTTGAATCATAAAGTTGAAATCCGCCACGGTGAATCAACTTATGTGAAGTGTATTTATTACAAGTGTGTGTAGTTTGATGCATTTCGTATGGCTAGAAATTGGTGATTTTTTCCGGGTCTGTAAACCTTAAATGAACACATTCTCACACAATGCCTCCTTTCAAAATTATGTAATTGGAAAACATTGTATAAAAAAGAATAAATTGCTTGCAATATGCATTTTTCATTTGCCTGAATGGAATGTTTTCTCCCGAGAAAGACTAAAGATGTAAATTTAATTTCATTCACAGAAAAATGTGGTCTGCAACAACTTCGAATTTGGATCCATCTAAAATTCTGCCATTTGTAAATGTGTTGAGCTTATTTTCTGGTCTATTGCTTTTAAATATAGACATTAAAATGGTTGTTTGGTAAACAGTCACAATGATATATACGATGTGTATGGTGGAAATATGACACAATTCTAGAACAAAAGTTACTCGAAGTGTCGCAGCAGCTCGCAGGTGATATAAAATCTCTCGTTAAGTCATATTGCGGCCTAGAAATCAGGGACATTCTAATAGAAATCTGCTTAAAATAATTATTCCCTATTGTGGTAACTTTTTGCTGATAACAAAATGACGTAGCTACAACTTGAACTACGAGGAATTTCGATATTTTTGTAGGCTTACAATGATCTAGCGAGGAAGCGTGTCATAGAATGTAATATTCGTTTTCAATTCTATATTGCAAACTATAGTAGGCCTACAGCTCAAAAGTATACCCTGGTCCAAAATATAACTCAGAAATATTGAGAAAAGGAGGTAATGCTGGAAATCTGCATATTTCACAATGTTTCCCTTTTTTATCAGAAACGAAAAAGATCAGTTTTTGATTGTTTTAGTTTTTATGGGGCCACGTTTT